>PVLD010008398.1:0-45216 GCA_004027595.1 Dinomys branickii
CCCCCCCGCCTTTTCCCATTGTGAGCTAAGCACCCCGCTTTGACCTCACACAGCCAGGCAGTGCCCCTTTCCCTCAGTGGTCCAAGATGTGCCTTTGAAATTTACTAAGTTCCTATATATATTTAGGTTGATTTGGAGCACTTTTTTTCCTGTTGCGTTCTACACACACACACACACACACACACACACACACACACACACACACACGGGACTGAACCCACAGCCTTCACAATGAGCTATGTTCCACAGTCCCACCTCCTTTTTTTTCTTTTTTTTTTTTGAGACAGGGCCTTGCCAAGGGGCGGAATGGCCTTCTGATCCTCCTGCCTCAGCCTGCTAACTGTTGGCATTATACACATATGCTATCATGCCCAGCAATTTGACTCTAAGACCAACAGGATGCTGAGCATGGTGGCAGCTGCCTGTAATTCCGGCACTCAGGAGGCTGAGGCTGGAGGGTCACAGGTTCAAGACCAGCTGGGACTATATAACGAGACCATGTCTTTAGAAGAAATCATCAGAGGCCAGGCATGGTGGTGCATGCCTGTAATCCCAGTGCTCTCAGGAGGCTGGGGCAGGAGGATCCTTACAAGTTCAAGACCAGGCTGGGCTACAAAGTGAGTGATGGCAAGGCCAGCCTGAACTGCATAGAGAGACCCTGTCTCAAAAAGACAACAACAAATCATCAGGACGGGGTGGCAGCATGGCTCGGAGTAGAGGTTTGCATGCTTATGGTCCTGGGTTCGATCCCCAGCACTACATAGAAACAACAATGACCTTTGAATCTCTGATTTCTTGTGGGATTGGCCTACTCTGGACACCTTCTGCCAATTCCCTTAAAGCAAACTGAGAAGTGCTTTAGTTAGCTCTGCAAAATGACTATGATTTAAACAGTGTCTGGGCCAGTTGGGGTGACGTCCTCTCATACTCTCGTCCTGAGCAGGCAGGCAGGCGTCACAGGGGCTGCACATGGCTGGAGAGAGCTCGGACCATCATGAAATAGCTGAGGCTGGGTGATCTTGAAATAAGAGAAGTAAATTTAGCTCTCAGCACTGGAGGTCCAAAGGTTCAAGTCGAGTGGAAGCCTCTGCTGGCAGAGCCCCAAGCTGGCAAACAGCATCACACCGTGAGACAGAGGCAGCACGTGTGTTCTGGGCTCACTCCCTTATAAAGCCACCAGGATCCCAAGTTCCACTCCGATGCTCTATTCTTTATTTCTTGAGACAGAGTTTC
Source organism: Dinomys branickii (assembly GCA_004027595.1). Classification (NCBI taxonomy): domain Eukaryota; kingdom Metazoa; phylum Chordata; class Mammalia; order Rodentia; family Dinomyidae; genus Dinomys; species Dinomys branickii. The sequence continues at coordinate 1,234 of PVLD010008398.1, forward strand.
ACTCTGTAGTTCAGGCTGGCCTTGAACCCACTATGTAATCCAGGCTGGGCTCAGACTTGTGCTGATCTTCCTGCCTCAGCCTCCCAAATGCTGGGATAACAGGAGTGTGCCCCTACTCCCTGCTGATGCGTATTCCTAATCACCTCTCCAAGCCCTGTCTCTTGACCAGAGTCATATTAAGCTCCTACCCCCCTTGTCCCTCACCAAAAGATTCAATTTCCACACATGAAAGCTTTGCAGGACCCTCAAACGATACCCAAATCATGGCCGAGACCACCTTAGAATTTTGCCTGTGGTTTTTTTTGTTGGCTTTTGTGCTGGGAATCGAACCCAGGACATCCATAGCCCTTTCTATTTTATTGATATATTTAGGTGGGTTTTTTTGGGGTGGGGATAGAGTTCAGCTATGTAGTCTGGGTTGGCCTTGAACTAACTACGTAACTTCAACTGGCCTCAAACATGCCTGGCTCAGATTTGCTTTTTCTTTTTGAGACAGGGTATCCTTAGGTAGCACAGGCTGGCCTTGAACTCATTTTGTAGCCCAAGCTGGCCTTGAACTTGCAGCAATCCTTACTGCTTCTGCCTCCCAAATTCTGGGATTACAGGCCTGTGCCAGCATGCCCGGCTCTGGCTCAGATTTTTTTCTTGTACTGAGAATCAAACTCATGACTTTGTGCTTTCAAGACAGGTGCTGTTCCACTGAGGTATATCCCAGCCCCAGATATTTTGATATTGTGTTATTTTGTAAAAATTCTGGCTTTCAGCCAGGTGTGGTGGTGTGCATCTATAGCCCTAGTACTTGGGAGGCTGAGGCAGGAGAATTGCTTCAAGTGTCAGGCCAACCTGGGCTAAAGGGTGAGTTCAAGTGCAGCCTGAACTACACAGCAAGACCCTGCCTCAAAAAAAAAAAAAAAAAAAAAAAAAAAAAAAAAAAAAAAAAAAAAGCGAACACTGACCTCCCTCACCCCATATCCACTCCCTTACCCCTTTGACTTGTTGACACATAAGCTTTGGAACCCCAAACCCCAGATGCAGGGAGCACACAGAGCAGGGAACAAGACTGACCTGGGGTGGAAACCCAGCTCTTGGCATCCCAAGCCTCCGTGCCCTCATCTGTAGAGCCTGGGGGTGACGACAATCACTGCTGAGGTCATGGAGAACATTAAATTAATCCCATGCTCCCCAGGTCCTCAAAACCAGGCTGACCCTGCGCCGGACTGGCCAGTACACGGGGCTGCTGCACTGTGGGAGGCAGATTGTGAAGCGGGAGGGCGCCCAGGCCCTGTACCGTGGCTACTTGCCGAACATGCTGGGCATTATTCCCTACGCTTGCACCGACTTGGCCATCTATGAGGTACGCACTCCGTGGAGACAGCACAGCCGGCTTCGGCAGGGACTCAGTCAGGTTCTCCTTGCTCTTTTTTTTTTTTTTTTTTGAGACAGCATCTCACTGTGTAGCCCAGCCTGGCCTGGAATTCACAGTAACCCTCTTGCCTCCTGCTGAGATCAAGTTTTTCAGATTCTACACCAGTGAGAACATTTTGGCGTGTGTCTCTCTGTGCCTGGGTATTTTACTGTTGCCCACTTCCACCCACGGGGCTGCAAGTGACAAGACTTCATTCTTCCCTACAGCTGTGTAGTATTCCTCCGTGTATGGAGCCCACATTGTCACCCGCTTATTGATGGATATTGAGGTTGACTGCAACATGTTGCCTCTTATGAATAATATTCCTTTTTTTTTTTTTGTCTTTTTTGACGAATGGTATTCTTGCCCCCTCTTGTAGATGCTACAGTGCTTATGGCTGAAGTCAGGCAGGGATATGGAGGATCCCAGTGGCCTGGTCAATCTGTCTTCTGTGACACTGTCCACAACTTGTGGGCAGATGGCCAGTTATCCACTGACTTTGGTGCGCACCCGGATGCAGGCACAAGGTCAGCCTGGCCCCAGTGGCCACTGCACATGCCCTCTGTGCCTTCTCCAGCTCTAGCTCTGAATTTCCTCCTCCTCTTGAACTGACTCCCAGGCCTGCTGACCCCTGAACTCACCAAGACATTTTTTTTTTCTTTTGTACTGAGAATTGAATTCAAGTCCTTTAACAGTTAGCTACATCCCCAGTTTTTGTTTGTTTTTTTTTGAGACAGAATCTTGCTAAATTGCCTAGGTTGGACTCGAACTTGTGATTCCCCCTGCCTCAGCTTCACAGAGTGCTAGGATTATAGGCATGCAGCACCATGCCCAGCTCCATCGAGATTATATTCACCCACCAACCTGACCCCCAAGCCTCAAATCAATCCTTTAAAAAGTCACTAAAGCTGAGCATGATGGTGCACATCTATAATCCCAACGCTCTGGAGAGTTACCATAAGCTCAAAGCCACCCTGGCCAGACAGGGCTACAGAGGAGAGCCTGTCTCAAAAACAAAAACAAGTGTAATGATCACTAAAGCTATCATCCATCGCCCACACAATCCCCAAATTCCCACAACAGGTGACCCAAACATTCACATTGACCCCCAAGTAACTCCTCAAATGACCTGCCAGCCTCTCCAAATCAGACTCAGTTCTGAACTTGTCTCTGTCCCCACAGACACCTTGGAGGGGTCCAACCCCACCATGTGGGGAGTCTTCCGGCAGATCCTGGCCGAGCAGGGCTGGCAGGGCCTGTATCGAGGTGTGACTCCCATGTTACTGAAGGTGTTGCCAGCTGGTGGCATCAGCTATGTGGTGTATGAGGCCATGAAGAAAACCCTGGGCGTGTAGGCCATGAGCTGATGGCACGCCCTAAGAAGACACAGGGCTGGAAGCCTCAGGTCCCTGGGCTCCAGAGAACCCACCAGGGACCCAAACAGCATACCAGGGCCCTAAAGGACCCGCCAGGGCTCTAAAGAGCCAGAGAGGGACTCCAAGGAGCTCACGGGCGCCGTTCTTGGTTTCCAAAGTCAGCTAGAGACTTGCCGCAGAAGATATCTGGGGGCCCCTCCCCAGACTACAGCTTGCGACCTGAGTTTGGTCTCCAGCCTGGTTTCTGCTTGGCGGGTCCTGGCTCCAGGACTGATGGTGACTGTGGAAACAACCGGATATGGTTTCTGCGGAACGTGTCTGGGACGCCTGATTCTTGGAGGAGCTGGGAATCTGAGATCCTTGGCTGCACAGTGGGAGTAGCGGGCCGGGATCCCTTAAGGCAGTAAGCAAGGAATAAAGCCAGGAGAGGAGTTGGTCCGACGAGTTCCGAAAATGAGGGGCTCTCGATCCCCTCTGAGTTTCCTCCAACTCTCAGGCCACTCGATTCCAGTAACATCCGATCTACACGGCTTCAAGCGGGCCACGTGCAGAGGCTACCCGGCCAGGCCTCTGGGGCTCTAACCCAGACGGCAGGCCCGAGTTTGGTGAGCCGGTCACCACCGCCCACGTAGCCTGCCATTCACTCCGGCTTCGGCTAATCCCCTTTCTCGGGCTGATAACCGACTCCGCCCCAATGCCGCTGGGCTTCCACTGGCTCCCACCAAAACTGGGCAATTTTATTTCCTTCACTGCCATTTGTCCAGAGCAGCGTCAGTCATCTAACACACGCCCCTGTCGCTCAGCTATTGGTTTAAGAAATGAAGGCTAGAAAAGGATTCTGGTTGATAAGAAAAGCAATTAAGAGCAAATCCAAGCTCGTCGCTCTATACTCATTAGTGATTGGATTAAATTGACTGACAATCACTGGCTCTCTTGTATGTTCATTGGCTTGCGTGAACGAGCGCCCGCCCCACCAGTCCAAAGGGGTCTTGTGCTAAGCCCCGCCTTCTAGCCCACGTGACTCTTTGCCATCACTACGATTCCGAAGCCGCCCCGGGAATCTAGAACTCACACCTCATTAGGCGGCCTGCCTTTCCGGACCGCCACGATTTGCTCGTCCAGCGCCGGCAGCGCGTAGCCCATTGCCTCTAAGAATCGTCAGTCAATCGGCGCCTTCCGCCCACTACCTCTCGGGGCACTCCGATTGGCCGCCCGCTTCCAGGACCCGTGATTGGTTTGCGCGGAGTAAGGGTCACTCCCCATTGGCCCAGCTGCACCGTCCGTCACGCCGCCGGCGGGAGGGGACGGCCCTCTCCCTCGCGTCGTCTTCCCTGCCGCTGAGTTCCCAGAGTGCTCCGCGGCCGTGTGGAGCGAGGCCTTGTTCCCGCGTTGAGCCGCCGCTGCTGCCGCCGCCTCCTCCTTAGCTTCAGCTTCCGCGCCAGGCCCGGCCCCGCCGCGCCATGTCGGACTACAGCACGGGAGGACCCCCGCCCGGGCCGCCGCCCCCCGCCGGCGGGGCTGGGGGAGCCGGGGGAGGCCCTCCGCCGGGCCCGCCGGGCGCAGGGGACCGGGGCGGCGGCGGCCCGGGCGGCGGGGGCCCGGGCGGGGGGTCTGCCGGGGGCCCCTCGCAGCCGCCCGGCGGGGGCGGCCCGGGCACCCGCAAAGACGCCTTTGCCGACGCCGTGCAGCGGGCCCGCCAGGTGAGGAGGCCTCGGGCGGAGGGGCGCGCGCGCGCCGGCGGGGGAGGGGATGGGGGTCACGTGCGCGCGCGCGGGGTCGCCGGGGGCGGGGGCCGAGGCCGCTGTCGGGTCACGTGGGTAGCAGGCGGGGTCCCGGCCCTCGCGTGGGTTTCTCGCGGGTGACCCCCCTGCGGGGGCTAGGAGTGTCTTGGGGATCTCCGCGAGCAGCCCCTGAACGTATGAGGGGCCCGGGGCTCGGGCACCCGCTTTGGATCGCGCTTTAGACTCACGAGGGCACGCACGCCCCAGTACCCTGGAGGGAAAGGGCGCTCCTTCCCGACTGAAGGGTCTCGATTTGCGCCCCTGCTTTTTCCGCAACAGGGCGAAGGGTTGTGTTTGACCCCAATTCCACCCATACGTCCGCGCTAGCGAGAGGGACTTGGCGGGGGCAGTCCTCCACCTTGTTTGGAAAGTGTTGAGGGGGGACCCTCTTGTGTCCAAAGTGGCTGTTCATTTTGGCGAGATGGGGAGGACGGGCCTAACACTTGGGTGTCTTTGGGAAGAGGGAGAGGGTCCCACCGCCGTGTTTTCAGGCGTGATGGCAACAGGAAGTGTCTCATTCTGGGTTGCTTAGTCCTCAGAATGGGCAGACCTTGCCGCCCTTTCAGGAAGCAGATCGGCTGTGGGCCTGGCTGTTAAGATCGCTGCGAGGTTGTCCCAGTGCCTCTGGGCTGAGGACTGGCTCCTCCCAAGGTGGGAGGATCCGTTAGTCGCCAGCGGTTTCCCCAGGTGTGGTCTCTGGCTGCCTCACCTCCAGAATAGAGTAGGGTGTAAGGTGTACTTGATTTGATTGGCCCCCAGAATGCCTTGATTCTGAGGCCACTCTAACTTGGGAAGTCGGTGCTGTCGGTTGGGCTGATATACAGCCCCCTGTGAGCATCCCAGGAGGTTTGTCTCAAGGTAAGCGTTTTTAAAAGTATGCTTTTTGAGAACGTTGCAAAGACAGATCCTGAGTGCAGGGTTTAGGTTTCCAGGCCACAGGCTGTGGTCTTAAGTTTGTCCCCTGGGTAAAAGTTTATTTGAAAGTACTTTTCATGTATGTAAAATGTAACCTGTGTGTTCAAAGGGGTCTTTGAGCCAGGGAGGTGGTCCTCATGCATAAATCCATAATCCCAGCACTTAGGAGGCTGAGGCAGGAGAATTGCTGTGAGTTCAAGGCCAGCCTGGGCTGCATAGTGAGTTCAAGGCCAGCCTGGACAACCTAGCAAGACCCTGTTGACCCTATCTCAAAGAGAGAGGTTGGTCTTTTGTTTTGGTCACATGAAGATTTAGGTTGTCCTGAAGCAAAATGTACCCTGGGATTTGTTCCATAAATTTGGGGGGGTACCTGGAATTGAACTCAGGACCTTGCGCTTGCCTGGTAGGCGCTTGTGCCGCTGAGCTATATCCCGGCTGTTCTATACACTTTTTGCGAGGAATTTTGAAGGTGAGAGAGATGAAGGAAAGTTGTACTTGTAGTGGACGCATAGACTGGGCTGAAGTCACACATTCCAGCGCTCTGCTTGCAATAGGGCGCCTGCAAGAGGTCTTGGTCTTGGGGTGGCCCCAGGACCCTTCCTCGAACCAGAGCTGCTGTTTATTCCTCAGAAAAGAGCTGGGTGGATGACAGCGTGGCTGCCACAGTTACCGCCCAGATCCACCAGGAAAGGGGAGGGGAGGTTTTGGAGTTCCTAGAGGACTTGACGGTCTTCTGAAATCTCCTTCCGTGTGACTTCACACCTGCAGGCTCTTCCCCCCAGCCAGCCAGCCCTGAGGTGCTGGGTTTGGGTGGTGATCTTTCTGTGCTTCCTACTTACTTCCAGATCGCAGCCAAAATCGGAGGTGATGCTGCCACAACCGTGAATAACAGCACTCCTGATTTTGGTTTTGGGGGCCAAAAGCGACAGTTGGAAGATGGAGGTAACTCCCAAGGGCGGCTGCTTTTCCTTTGGGAGGCAGGTCTGGGGCAGGCGCAGGGTTTCCATTTGACTGGTGCTCAGAGTGGGCACTGCTGTGCAGTCTCCGAAAACCTTGGTGAGCCTAGCTTTGTGCATCCCCGTGTTCTGCCTGCCACCCTGAGGTGTCAGGTGACTGAGAGGGGGGCAGGCTGATTGTGCCTGGGGCCAAGTTGTAAGTTCCCAAGATCATTCCTCCCTAGTGGGAGGCAGGGGAGCCTCGGCGCCTGCTGTAGAGTTGGGCGCAGCATTACCTAGGCCACAGTTCTCCTCTGACTGCAGGCTCCTGGCCCGGGGCAGGCCTGGTACGTAACTTCAGGAACTCAGTGCTGCCATCACTGTCCACTTGTTTTAAAAGGCACTGGGTCTTGGTGGCAGTGTTGAGGGAGCATAGTGTGTGTTTGCCCCCATCTCCCCACCACCACCAATGTGCGTCTCTGGGCTTTCGTATGGGAAGGGAGCTATCTCCCCCGATGGAGCGCCAGTGTCAGGTGGGTGGGTGCAGCAGCTGACATCCTTTCTTCCACAGATCAGCCAGAGAGCAAGAAGCTGGCTTCCCAGGGAGATTGTAAGTCCACTGGGTGACGTGGGCACAAGTGACTCCAGGGCTGGGGGTTATGGGGGTCCCGAGCAGACAGCATCCCCCTTCCTGGGGCTCACCTCGTGGCACCCAGAGTATAGGGGTCACAGAGCACCTGAGGTCAGTGCCCGGAACTTTGTCTGAGACGGCCTTGCCTGTGATGCTTTTGTGAGGGAGGGCTGCAGGGCCCGTCAGGTGTGGGACCAGTGCCGAGCTGCTGTGAGAAGTGCCAGTTGGCCTGTGCAGGCAGGGCTGCCTTGGGACAGGCACATGTATCCCCAAAGAGGAGCCCAGCGAGCATTCCCTTTGGGATTTCTCTCCACAGCGATTGGTTCTCAGCTGGGACCCATCCACCCTCCACCACGGTGAGTTGTGGTGTGGAGAATGTGTGCGCCCTCTCCTGTCTCTGCCTCGCGTGCTGTCCGAGGTGCACTGCTGGGGGGTCTGCTCAAGCCGTGGCTGCGGAAGGCCAGAGAGCCCACCCACCCCATTCCTGCGTGGCCCGGGCTGTAGGACTGGGCTTTGGTGGCTGTGGTGGCGTGGGGAGGTCTCTGCCCCACTGTTCCCTCCCCCGGAGGGGCACTCAGGCACACAGTCCATCTCTGCACCTCTTTGTCCCACTGAATGTCACTGAGTCTGGGTCTCGGCTGCCTTTGGCCCCCTCAGGTAGACACGGATAAGCCCCACTCTGGTTGTTTGGAAAGGGCCACAGCTTTTTTTTCAATAGGCTGATAGTTTTATAAGATACAGTAAACATGATTCACTGCAAAAAAGAAAGGAATAGGACGTGTAACCAGCTTCTCACTGAGACATAAAATGATAGTCGGCTTGCTGTAAAACTGCTAAGCTCTTGCTCTCACTCAGAGCCTCAGTGATCACAGGCTGCTGCCCCAGACCAGCCTTGTTGGCACAGCTGGAGCCACCGAGGCTTTAAGAAGCTGTGTGGCCTGCTGTCAGTACCCATGGTGGGCCTGTGGCGACTTGGTCCCCAGCTTTTGTGGGAGGCAGGGTCTGCAGCCTGGAGGGGCACAGCTGTGGCATTTTCTCCAAAAGACCCTCAGGCTCCTGTTCTCCCATTGGAGCCTGACCCTGTGTGTTTTGTCTCTGCAGGACTTCAATGACAGAAGAGTACAGGGTCCCGGATGGCATGGTTGGCCTGAGTGAGTGGGTCTCTGTGGTGAGGTGGTGTCCTGGAAGCCCTGCTCTGAGGACTCTTGTGTGTTCCCTCATGAGCAGGGAGAATGGGGAGCTCTGGGGATGACTTGTGCCCAGCTGTCCCTCAGAGGAGCTGCGCTGAAACCCTCGCCCCAGTCTGCTGAGTTCAACACTTCCCTCAGGCTCATCTGTTTTCTTTTTTCTCTGTCTAGTTATTGGGAGAGGCGGTGAACAAATTAACAAAATCCAGCAGGATTCGGGCTGTAAGGTGCAGATTTCCCCAGGTATGCGCAGGAGGCGCAGCGTCCTTCCCCCAGGTGGGGTGGGTGGAACGGGCCTGGCTCGGGCTCGGGCTCTGTGCTTTTCCTCGGGCCCCTAATTTCTCCTGGGACTCTGTAGAAGGCAGAGCAGCTCTTTCATTGGGTGCTAACTATGCCAGGCTTGGTGCATTGAAACTTGTATAGTTCCAGAAGGACTAGGTGTGACTGGGTGGGTGGGTAGGTTTATTAGGGCGTGGGAGGGTGACATTCCAGGCACAGCATCCTCTGAGTGGCCTCATGAGTTGTCACTAAAACGAAATGCACAAAAGGAGAAACAGGTGGCATGGGGTAGGACGTGAGGCTAAGCTCACAGAGGCCAGGCCGGGGCTTGGTTCCCAGTGCAGGTCACACGGCTGACCTCAGACAAGTCGACGGCTGACCTCAGACAAGTCGGCTGTCCCCGAAGCCTTGCCTTCCTGCGCTGCAGAGTGCCTGTAGGAGGTGTGAGATGCACTGGCTATGTGCGCGCTCACGGGGACCTGGGCAGAGTGGGAGTGGCCTGTGCTTCAGACCTAGAGCCTGCCTTTCCCCCACCTGCTGCTCTCCCATGATGGAGTGGGAGCTTTTTGGTGTTTTTGTTTTTGTTTTATTGCTACATTTTAGGTATAACATTCACTGCAGGGAGTTTGGACCTGTGATACACCTTGCCCCTTTTCCCGCCCCCCTCAGCCTTTCTTTTGCTTATTTACAAGGCTTTGTTTCTGCTGTTTCCTTCTGTTCTTTCTTCACATTCTTTCTGTTCTTCTTTCCTCCCCCACTTCCCTTCTCATTTGAACTTTTCCTTCCCATTTCCCTGTATCTGTTACGCACCTTGGTCCTTACTTACACTTTCAGTTTTCACATCAGAGAAACAATGCAGTATTTAAACATGTCTGTTTTATTTATTTTGCTTAAGAATAAGGCCTTTCGGGGCATCCATTTAGCTAGAAATGTCTCTAGCAGAGCAGTACTACATTGTATAAAAGTACCACATCTTGCTGGGCGTGGCAGCATGCACCTGTAATCCCAGCACTCAGGAAGCTGAGGCAGGAAGATCGTTGGGAGTTTGAGGCCAGCCTGGGGCACAGAGTGAGCTTAAGGCCAGCCTGAACTGCATCATGAGACCCTGTCTCAAAAAGACCAAAAAATAAAAGTATCACATTTTCTTTATGCACTCATCAGATTGTTTTCTTGAGACAGTCTCACTGGGTAGTTGAGGCTGGCCTCAAGCTCACTATGTAGCCCAAGCTGGCCTTGCACTTGAAGCAGTGATCTTCCTGTCTCAGCTTCCCCAGTGCTGGATGACAGGCGTGTGCCACCACACCAGCTGAACTCAGAGTTTCTTGACCTGGGTCTTGCATGGAGTAGCCTTCCAGGCATGGGTGGTTAGACTGACTTGTCAGACCGAGGCACGATAATGAGTGGCTGTGGATTCTGGAGTTTTTCTCTTCAGCCATCACAAGCTTGAGGCCTGGGCAAGTACTGACCCTGTTTCCTCTTCTCTCTAGACAGCGGTGGCCTGCCTGAGCGCAGTGTGTCCCTGACAGGAGCCCCTGAGTCTGTCCAGTAAGTGCCCAGTGGGCCTCGCTGTGAGGGGAGCGAGCAGGGCTGTCACCTTCCCATGAGTGTCCCCTCTCCCCTCCAAAGCGGCAGGTTGAGTCCCAGGAACCCCACACTTGGGAACACCCCAGGCGGGTGCCTGGCCTCCCTCCCCAGCACCTGGGCTGTCGTCTCCCCTTTGTGCTGTGTGGGGCACCAGACTGTGCTGTCCTCCCAGTGGCCTTACCCTGTTCTTCCTCTTCCCAGGAAAGCAAAGATGATGCTGGATGACATTGTATCGCGGGGTCGTGGAGGCCCCCCAGGCCAGTTTCATGACAATGCCAATGGGGGCCAGAATGGCACGGTACAGGAGATCATGATTCCTGCGGGCAAGGCTGGCCTGGTCATCGGCAAAGGCGGGGAGACAATTAAGCAGCTACAGGTAAGGGTGGCACCGAGCATGAGGCCGAGATCCTCCCGGTGTTTGTCTACCCCCACCCCCAGCTCCAAATAGCCCCAGGAAAGCCCAGCACTGACCGTTACTCTGGGTTGTCAAGGAGCGTGCTGGGGTGAAGATGATCTTAATTCAGGATGGATCCCAGAACACGAATGTGGACAAGCCCCTACGGATCATCGGGGATCCTTACAAAGTGCAGGTGGGCACGTCCCCTGGGAGCTGGGCTCTGGGTGGCCTCGAGGTGTAAGGGCGCTCCCAGTGCAGTGGGGGGGCACAAGAGGCCTCAGCACCCACCTTTCATTCATTTACCTGGAGAGAGGGCTGCCCGTTAGAGGGCAGATAGCCTTGCAGGGTGCTGTCAGGCTCCCAGGGGGCTGGGAGTGGGAGCCCTGGACATGTGCTGTACCTACACCGATCACGCCTGCATCTTTGCAGCAAGCCTGCGAGATGGTGATGGACATCCTCCGTGAACGTGACCAGGGCGGTTTTGGGGACCGGAATGAGTATGGATCTCGGATTGGCGGGGGCATTGATGTGAGTCCCGGTCCTCGGGTAGAGGAAGAAGGGCCACGAGGTGGGCGGTGGCCTTCTCAAGGGCAGTGGGGAGCAGAAGTGGGCTGAGCTTTGCGTCTCTTGTCCTCCTCAGGTCCCGGTGCCCAGGCATTCTGTTGGGGTGGTCATTGGCCGGAGCGGTGAAATGATCAAGAAGATCCAGAATGATGCTGGGGTGCGGATTCAGTTCAAGCAAGGTCAGGGCTGAGGGCTGGGGATATAGCTCAGTGGAATAAGTGCCTGCCTAGCAAGCGCAGGGTCCTGAGTTCGATCCCCAGTACCGCAAAAAAAAAAAAAAAAAAAAAAAAAGGTCAGGGCTGAGCCTGGGCATCGGTTAGCCTCGTGGGCAGGTGGCGGGCATGGTCATAGCTGAGGGCCCGCCCCATACCTGCCTGCTGCTCTCCCTGGGAGGCTGATTGAGGGCAGTGAGGCTCGCCAAGCGGGCTCAGACCTCCGGGCCCTTCTTGCAGTCCTCCTGTCAGAATGTGCCTGCTCTCTGCCTTCCTCTGTGGCAGCCACGTGCGAGGTGGCCATATGGGGTCTTACCAGATCCACAGGGAATGTCCTCCTGTCTCCCCTAAACAGCCAGTGCCACAGGATAACCTGGCCACCTGGCACACTGGGTCATTTGCCATGCCAACCCAGGCCCTTGCCCACCCTCATAAGGGCCTCTGAGCCGTGTGTCTGTGGGCAGAGGCACAAACGTGCCCACACAGCTTCTCAGAAATCTGTTTTAGAACATTGCTCAGTTGGCTCTGGGGGTGTCAAGGAGAAGCTATCCTGCCCACTTCTGTTGGCTGGGCCCCCCCAGCCCCAGAGGGAGCGGTGCTCAGGAGTAGCGCCTTGCTCTGGACCTGTAGGCAGCTGGTGTGGCTTGGGGTCACAAGTCATAAAGATTTGGAGTTTTGCTTTTCTTTGAAACCATTCTCTGTTGTCTCGGTACTGGCATCAGATGACGGCACAGGACCCGAGAAGATCGCTCACATCATGGGGCCCCCGGACAGATGTGAGCACGCGGCCCGGATCATCAATGACCTGCTCCAGAGCCTCAGGGTGGGTGGCTTGGGAGCCTGCATGGGCTGGTAAGGGCTGAGGGGAGGTTGGCAGAGTGCGGGGCTAGGCCAGTGTCCTGACCCTCTCCTCTCTGTCCAGCAGAGTGGGCCCCCAGGCCCTCCTGGAGGTCCTGGCATGCCCCCAGGGGGCCGGGGCCGGGGCCGAGGCCAGGGCAGCTGGGGTCCTCCTGGCGGGGAGATGACGTTCTCCATCCCCACCCACAAGTGCGGACTGGTCATCGGCCGAGGTAAGTCCACCGCCCGGGAAGAATCCAACCCTGGAAGCGGCCTGTGGCTGCCTGCCTCCACTCCCTGCCTCTCCCTGCAGGGGGGGAGAATGTGAAAGCCATAAACCAGCAGACAGGCGCCTTTGTGGAGATCTCCCGGCAGCTGCCGCCCAACGGGGACCCCAACTTCAAACTGTTCATCATCCGGGGCTCACCCCAGCAGATCGACCATGCAAAGCAGCTCATTGAAGAGAAGATCGAGGTGGGCCCTTGGGGGGGTGTGTAAACCTGGCCCTACACCCTCCCCTTCCCCCACCTAACCTCCTCCTCCTACCTCCAGGGTCCGCTGTGCCCTGTTGGACCAGGCCCAGGGGGACCAGGCCCTGCAGGTCCCATGGGACCCTTCAACCCTGGCCCTTTCAATCAGGGGCCTCCAGGGGCTCCACCCCAGTGAGTATTTCTCTCCGCTTCCGGGGACTTGGGACGGGGCGCTGTGCTGGCCAGGAAGAGACAGGCCCCTTCCCGTTGCCCCCACCGAGTAGCCCTCGAGCACCTCAGTACCTGTGCAGCCGTGGTGCCCAGAGCAGCAGGGTTGTGTGATCCAGGAGGCACCGTGCCCGCCCTGGTCCGCCTGCTCCTGCGCCGTAACCTGTGTTCCCACCAAGGTGTCACCCCACACCTGGCTGCCTCGGGCTTGGGCCAGCAGTTGAGTCTGGGCGGCTGGGCCCTGCCAGCACACAGCAGCCGTGGCTCCCCGCAGCGGCTCTGGCCAGCACGGTCCACTCACGTGCCCTCTTTTGTCCGCAGTGCTGGCGGTCCCCCTCCTCACCAGTACCCACCTCAGGGCTGGGGCAGTACCTATCCCCAGTGGCAACCGCCTGCTCCTCATGACCCCAGTAAGTGACCTGCAACTTGGGGCAGCGGCCTGGGGCCTCCTGGTGGGTCCCTTCCTCCTGCGAAATGCCCGTCTTGCCTGCAGACAAAGCGGCTGCCGCAGCTGCAGACCCCAACGCCGCCTGGGCCGCCTACTACTCCCACTACTACCAGCAGCCCCCGGGCCCGGTGCCGGGCCCCGCACCCGCGCCCGCAGCCCCGCCCGCCCAGGGGGAGCCCCCGCAGCCGCCGCCCGCTGGCCAGTCGGACTACACCAAGGCCTGGGAGGAGTACTACAAGAAGATCGGTGAGCGGCCTGCCCACGGGGGAAGCAGGCGGGGGGGCGGGGCACAGGGCGCTGACCCGCCCGCCCTGCAGGCCAGCAGCCGCAGCAGCCCGGCGCGCCCCCGCAGCAGGACTACACGAAGGCCTGGGAGGAGTACTACAAGAAGCAAGGTGAGCTGGGCGCCGCGGCACGGGGCTGGGCCGCCCCCCCGCAGTCGCTCATGCTCCGCCCGCCCGCAGCGCAAGTGGCCACCGGCGGGGGCCCGGGAGCGCCGCCCGGCTCCCAGCCCGACTACAGCGCCGCCTGGGCGGAGTACTACCGGCAGCAGGCCGCCTACTACGGACAGACCCCGGGGCCCGGCGGCCCGCAGCCGCCGCCCGCGCAGCAGGGACAGCAGCAGGCAAGTGGGAACTGCCACCCTCCTCCTCCTCCCTTCTCCTTCCAACCCCCGGCCACCGTGCACCCGGCCCTGGTGGGCAGCGCCGGCAACCCCTTCCCCTGCGGCGTGTGCCCGTGATGCCTGCCGCGGCGCCCGCCCGCCGCCCGCCGGACCCGAGCAGCCGCCGCCGGCCCGAGCCGCCGTCCGTCCGTCCGACCGGAGCCCGCCCGCCCGCCCGCGTGGACTGTGCCTGGCGGGCGTCCCGGTTGCGCCCCTTGGCGCCGCCCGCCCGCGCGTCTGGCTCCGGGAAGTAAGCGCCCGTCTCCCGCGTCACTCTGGTTTTGTCCCCTCATTCTTTCGTTCTCTGAAGCCACGGTCCAGCCGGCGTCCAGCGACTGCGCCGCGGGCCCGCGCGTGAGGCCCGGCCGCCTCTGTCCCGGTCTGTCTGGAGTGGGCGCGACGGCCGCCGCGCCTTCCAACCTACCTCACAGGGGTGTTGTGGGGACACCGCGAGCAAGCAGAGGCGCCGCCGCCCGCCGGACCGCACCCCGCCGCCCGGTGACGGCTCCTGTCTCTCCCTCTCCGCAGGCTCGATGAATCGAATGAATGTGAACTCCTCCATCTGTGAAAGTCTTTATTTTCCTCCATTTGTTCTGTTGGGGGCTTTCCGTTCTTTCTGTCCGCGGGCGCGGGGCGGGCGGTGAGGGGGCGGGCGGCGGCCCTCGCTCTCCTTAGCGTCTCGCGGCCCCTCCTCTCAGTCAGGACTAATTGTTGAGCCAGCCTTAGAAGAGAGCGAGAATTAGATCTCTGCCAAACCCCAAACGTAAAGAACGCAAAGAGCAGAACAAAACTATAAAATGATATATATATATAAATCTCTATCCCCGCCTCCCGACAGCGCCCCCCGTGGGCAGAGTCGTTTTCCCCACTGCCCACGGCCCTCTTCGTTTTTAAAATAAACTTTAAAAAGGAAAAAAAGTCACTCTCGCTACTTTTTTGTTTTCTTTTTCCTTCCTTTTTCTTCCTTTTTGGGTAGAGTTGGACCATTCCTCGGACCGGGTGTCGTACCGCAGGCCCCGCCCCCCCCAGCCCCCGCGCCCAGGACTGCTTCGGTCTTTGTCTCTCCCTCTGTTCGGACAAGATAGAAACTGAAAACAATGAACAAAAACAATTGTACGGCAGTTTTTACTTTTTATCGCTCGTTTTTAACTTCACAAATAAATGATAACAAACTTCCCCGTCTGCCGGGTGCTGTCTGTCTGCCCTCCATCCCTGTAGAGTTTTGAAGCAGATGTTTGTTCTTTATAGATGTTGTTTAAAAAAGAAAAAGCCTGGTAATGGTGATTGGAAATTACTTGCTTTGTGTTTTTTTTTTTTTTTTTTTTAAGAAAAATATAGTTTTCTGCAGGTGCATTGTGCTTTCTTAAACTCTTCCCTCCCCTCCCCCTCTTTTTGGTTAAATAAAGTGCTTTTTGTTTAAGAAAAAAAACCTGTATGCCTGCTGCGGTGCTTTGTGGCGGAAGCCGCCGGCTACGGAGCAGGGCTGGGGGGCGCTCCTGGCTGCCCTGTACCCCGGCGCTGCTCCTGCAGGGAGGTTGGGGCGCGGGGCACCCTCGGGCCCCGGGGATGGACGTTGCCATGGACGCAGTTGCCAGGGCAGAGGCTGCTCCGACTGCGCTCCGGGGAAGCCCCCGGTGGGAGGTGGGCGGCTGGGGGCCGGGCTGTGTCCAGTGCTCAGACGGCGATTCCGACGCCCACCCCGAAGCCGCTGCAATTGCCGCCTCTAGGTGGGGCTGTTGAGACCACCCAGGTGCGCCAGGCACCTGTCTGGGGGAGGGCACAGGTGCTCGGGGGTCACTCCCTGCCCGCGCCCGGGGCCTCACCTCAAAGTCACCGCACCCCAGTCCTGTGGGTTCGGGCGAGACGGGTCCCCCGGCCCTTCTTTGGTCACTGTAGACTTTCGATGACAGAGCAGCACTTGGCAAAAATGCTCTCTGGGGCTTCTGCCAAGATCTAGAGAAGGGGCGGCCGCTGGGACCCTGGGCTGCCTCCCCTGCGCCAGGCCGGGCGGAGGAGCAGGCCGGCTTGGTTACCGCGCTCCCTGGGGACGGACTTCAGGTCAGCTGGCGGCCCTGGACCTGTCGCGCTGTACCTCCAGCTGACAGTCCGCGCGGGGTTCTGCTTCTGGAGGATCTCAGTGCTGGGGACCCGCGGTCTGGTTAGGCCAGCCTGTGTGGCCCCGCGGAGCGGCTGGGACCCCCACCCCGAGTGTCTGCCGGGACCCGGGCTGGCCCTGAGTGGCCCTGCACCCGGGGACCGCGCGGAGCGGTACGTACGCTTCTCAGCAGGTTCCGCTGCTTACAGGTCAAGACCTGCGCGCAGCAGGTGTACTGCGTCTCCAGGCGCCGGCGCAGGGCCGGCCCGCAGTCCTCGCGGCGCTCCACCCAGCCCCGCTGCAGTGTCCTGCGCACCCCTGCGCACCATGGTCGCCATCGAGCAGTCGAACATGATGACGACGTTCGGGGCACGGCCCACCTAGGGACGGAACCGAGACATCCAGGGGGAAGAAGGGCCTGCGCCCAGCTCTCCCTTGCCATGGATCTGCTGGAGACTGGTCACCACCACCCAGAGTACTGGAATGACAGGTGTGTGTCCCATGCCTGGCTCAGTTCAAGTTTTTGGAGAAATAGAACATTACATTCCCAGAGCTCCTACACCTAGGCCAAATGTGCACACGGGCCGGGCGTGGTGGTGCACACGTGTCATCCCAGCACTTGGGAGGCAGAGGCAGGGGGATCACTTCCAGTTTGAGGCCAGCCTGAGCTAAACAGTGAGCCTCAGGCCAGGCTGACCTGCAGAGCAAGAGCCTATCTCAAAAAACAAAACAAATATGCACACACAGGACAGAGCAAAAGGTTTCCTTGAGGTGCCCTGGCCAGCGTCACCCTCCCTAAAGGCACTCATCTCCTGCAGCTGGGCCTCCTCTTGTAACTCTTTTGGACGTCTATGGTACAAGCAAATATACTCATTCTTTCCCTGTTTAAACAAATTACTGCAGTACTGGGAATAGAACCCAAATCTACCATTGTGTCACACCTCCTCTGCCCACTTCTCATTTTTATTTTGAGACAGGGTCTTGCCAAGTTGCTGAGGCTGGGCTCAGACTTGCCATCCTCCTGCCTCAGCCTCCTGAGCAGCTGGGATTAGACATATGCCACCTCACCAGCTCTTTTCCTTTTTTATACATGTGGTAAAAAAATGATTGGCCCATGACTTTATTCACTCAGTAATTACTTCATACAGGCACATAAAGCTTCTCCTAATTCTCATCAGCCACTGCAGTCCTCTCTCCGTATTAGCAGAAGACTGGTTCCATAACTGATCCCCCGCCCACCAGTGCCAAAATCTGAGGACCCTCAACTTGCTTAAAAAGAGGTGCAGTGTCTGCATAAAACTTATGCAATCCTCTCGAAGGTACTGGGGATTGAACCCAGGACCTCACTGAGCTGAGCTACATCTGCAGGCCCTTTTATTCAGACAGGGTCTCACTTAATTGTCCAAGCTAAAGTTGAACTTGCAACCCTCCTGCCTCAGCTTCCAGAGTGCTGGATTACTGGTGTGAGCCACCACACCCAGGTCCTCCTATAGATTTCATCATCTCTACATGACTTATAATACCTACTACACTATAAATGCTGTGGAAATAATTGTTGTACCGTATTGTTTAGGACATAAGAAAAGTTCTATGTGTGTTTTTCCCAAATACCTTTGATCTGAGGTTGGTTGAATCCACAGATACAGAATCCACACAAACTGAAGACTGGTGCCAGGTGTGGGAGCACATATTTGTAATCCCAGCACTTGGGAGGCTGAGGCAGGAGGATTGCTGCCAGTTTGAAGCCAGCCTGGGCTACATAAGTGAGTTTAAAACCAGCCTGGACTACACAGTGAGACCCTGTCTCAAAAAAATTTAAAAAAGAAAGAAAACAAAGAAACTGAAGACTGACTACATGTATATGGTCTCACTAAGTTGCCCAGGCTGGCCTTGAACTTGTAATCCTCCTGCCTCAGCCTCCTGAGTACCTAGACTACAGACATGCAGCACCTGTGCAGCTTATATATTTTTGATGTGTGGTTGGTTGAATCTATAGTTGTGGAACCTGGGGATATGAACTAGCAGATACAGAGTGCTGATGCTTGTGCTTCAAGGAGGCTGAAGCAGGTGGGTTGTGAGTTTGAGGCCAGGAAAGGCTGTATAATGAGCTCAAGGCCAGCCTCAGCTACAAAAGAAAAAAAAGCTGACCGAATGTAAGTTCTTTTTCTTTCTTTCTTTTTTTGGTCTTTTACAAACAGGGTTTCACTGTGCAGTTCAGGCTGGCCTTGAGCTCACTTTGTAGCCTAGGCCACCCTCAAACTCACAAAGATCTTCCTGTCTCAGCCTCCCAAGCGCTGTGCCCCCATGCCTGGCTTTGCTTGTAAATTCCTGAGTAAGAAATCTAAACAAGAGAAAGAGCCAAGTGTTTCTAAATTAGCTGATAATTTAAGTGTGATCATTACGCAGTTTCTAGTGGGAGTTTGATCCTAACATTCACCACAACAAACCGGCAGGAGTGGTGGAGAAACACTGGAAAGAGGAAAGCCACAGGTGGTGGAAGCCTCAGCCCTGGGGACAGCGACCACCCTAGAGGCCTGTACAGGAGTGACAGGGGCGGGGCCCAGTGAAGGCAGGGGGTCAGCCTCTGGCAGGGTGAAACCTGAGCCAGGGAGAGATTTTTGAAATAAAGACGTGTCTGGACAATGGGGTAGCAGTTTAGAAAATAAAATAAAATTGGCTTCTTCCCTCATTCGCCAAAGTAGGGTGAACGCCGAAACAGACTCACGGTATACATGGAAGACAGAAGCCCCCACAAGAGCCACAAGAAACCAGGGAGTAGAAAGAAACCGTCTCAAATCCAGAAGCACTCCTGGGAAGGGCTAAGACATGGGACAAACATTTGGGAACTAGCTTGCCTAAGCCAGGCACTCTTTATCACAGCACCTAGGAGGCTGAGGCAGGAGGATCATTTGAGTCCTGTTACCAATCAGGGCAACACAGCAAGACCCCCACTCCCTGGCAAAACATAAAATAAAATAAATTTGTCTGACAAAAAGATCCACTAAACAAAATTAAAAGACAACAAGTTAGGAACAAATATTTGTAACCCATATCATGAAGAGCTAATATTTAATATATAAAGAACTAAAAATCAAAAAGGAGAAACTCTATTTTTTGTTTTTTGTCTTTTTGAGGCAGGGTCTCACTATGCAGTTCAAGCTGGCCTTGAACTCATTTGGTAGCCCAGGCTGGTCTTGAACACACAGTAATCCTCCTGCCTCAGCCTCCTGAGTGCTGGGATTACAGGCGTGCGCCACCACACCTGGCACCCAATATATATATATATATTTTTTTTTTAAGTTACAAGAGGTAGTTCACACAGATGATTTGAAAATGACCTTTGAACTTTGGAAAACACAGAAACTCAGGAACACCAATAAAACTCTACTGAAGTTACATGTGGCAGTGTATGCTGTAATCCCTGCTACTTAGGAGGCTGAGGCAGGAGGATCTAAATTCAAGTACTGCCTGGGAATCTCAGTGAGGCCTTGTATCAAAAGGGCTTGTTCTTTTCTGCATAATAAAGCAGCATATGTGCATCCTGCTTTCTCATTTTATACATATTTTAAAATTATATATATATATATATATTTTTTGGTGGTGCTGCAGATGCCACCCAGGTTGCCCTACATGCTAAGCAAGCACTGACCACTGAATACACCCCCAGCCCATCTTTTTAAAAATTTTGCCCAGACTAGTCTCAAACTTGAGATCCTCCTGCCTCAACCTCTGATTAGCTGGGGTTACAGTGGTGTGCTATCACACCCAGCTCAGATACACTCCTTTTTGTGTTTTTGTTCTCTGTGGGGGCTTTTTGTTTTTTGTTTTTCCTATCTTTGTGAGACAGGGTCTTGCTCTGCAGCTCAGGCTGGCCTTGAGCTCACTTTGTAGCCCAGGCTGGCCTCAAACTCACAGAAATCCTCTTGCCTTAGCCTCTCAAGTGCTGGGATTATAGGCATATGCCACCACCCCCGGCTGTTTTTGTTTTTTGTGTTTTGAGACAAAGTCTTGCTATGTAGTCTAGGCTGGGCTTTAACTCACTACGTAGCGCAGACTTTTTTGAACTCACGGTGATCCTCCTGCCTCAGCCTCCAGAGAGTTAGGATAACAGGTGTGTGCCACCATACCCAGCTCTCAAATGCAGTTTTTAATGTATATTTTAACCTATGGTTGCTCCAGTCTATGCACAAGGGACCCACAGGTACACATGACCAGCAGTATAGGAAAGGCCAGAAGTTTACAGCGATGAGAGAGAATGAAATGTCACTGTCACCACTGGGGGTAACTAGGACACCAACTGCTTAGTCTGAAAATTGGCCACTGTGGGGAAAGCCTTTGGCATTCAGCCCAGCTCTCAGAGGTGCTGCACTGTAGGGTCACCAGATTTGGTTGGTGAAGGAAAAATTCTTCATTAGGGAAGAATTCCACAGATGTGGACAAACTGACCCAAAGAGAAAACTTACAATTTTGTAATATTTGATAACAAAAGGAAAGTGCAGTGGCACGTGCGTGTAACCCCAGCACTTGGGAGGCTGAGGCAGAACTAGTGAGAGTTTGAGGCCAGACTGGGCTGCACAGCAAAACCCGTCTTAAAAAAAAAAAAAAAATGAGGTGAGGGTGCTGGGGATGTAGCTCAGTGCAAAGGCCCTGGGTTCACTCCTCAGTACTGCAAAACGTGAAAATTAAATTTTAAAAATATGATAGAATAATTAAATAATTCAGGCCAGTAGTGGATGCCACCATGGGAGCAGAGGTACCTGGGCCTCTTGGAACAGCAGCGTGTGACCTGCCGGGCTTTGCAGGGCCCAAGGAGTCACAAGGTAGCACGGGGCTGGCGACCTAAACTACAGAAAAGCTGTTCTCGGGTTCTGGAGGCTGAGTTCTCCACCAGGGGCTGAGTTCTCCCCATCCCCTCAGCCTGGAGACGCTGGCTTCTGCCTGCGTCCCCGCATGCTCGTCCATCTGTGTGTTTCTGTCTTAACCTTACTTTATTTTCATTTTCCCTTTCAGTGCTGGGTTGGAACCCAGGGCCTTGCGAACGGTAGGCAAGCAGTCACCTCTGAGCCACATCCTGTCTTTTTTCCTCTTTTCCTCCCTTCCTCCCCTCCTTCCTTCTCCCTCCCTTCCTCTCTCTCTCTTTCTTTCTCTTTGAGATAAGATCTTGCTAGTTATCCCAGACTGGCTTTACCCTTGAGGTGATCCTCCTGCCTCAGCCTCCCAGAGGCTGAGATTATGGGTGTGCATCCCCATGCCTAGCTCAAAGACAGAAATTGAAGAAGACACTAGAATGTGGAAAGACCTCCCACGTTCAAGGGTCAGCAGAATTAATACTTTTGAAATGGCCATATTACTTAAAGTGCTTTTCCAGGTCAGTGCTCCACAATTCCAAAGACGTGCACAGAGCTACAGCAAGAAGCCATAATCTCCCCACGGGGACACAGAAGGCCTAGAGGAGCAAAGCAATCCTAAGGAAGACGAGCAAGGCCGGAGGTGGCCAACACCTGCTTCAAATCACACTGCACAGTTACTGCAACAAAAACAGCATGGAGCAGGCATGGCAGAGCACACGGCACTCTGGGAAGCTGAGGCAGGAGGAGTACAAGTTCAAGCCCAGCCTAGACCACTTAGTAACTCAGTGAGACCCTGGTTAAAAAAAAAAGAGCCAGGGATATAGCTCAGCAGCACAGCACCTGACTGGCAAGCGCAAGATCCGAAGTTTGACTCCTGGTACCAAAATAAATAAATAGATAAAAATAAAAAAGGGCTAAGGATGTGGCTCATCGTGAAGGCTCTGGGTTCCATCCCCAGTACCATAAGAAAATGATTTTTTTTTTTTTCTGAGACAGGGTCTCACTATGTAGTTCATGCTGGCCTGGAACTCACTATGTGGTTTAGACTGGCCTGGAACTCACAGTGATCTTCCTGCCTCAGCCTCCTGAGAAAATGAATTTTCATATAAAAAAATTAAAGCAGTATACCAGAATGTGCCCAAATTCTACACCAATACTGTGGGCTTGCGTATAAAGGGTCTGAGCAGCTTTGACTGTGTTTTGGGTGCGGGAGTGGCCCTTGGACCAATCCGCAGTCATCTGCTCATTCACTCTTCTGTCTAGGGATGGTTCTTGAGAATAGGCACTGAGGCTAGGGGCGCAGCCCTCACCAGACACAGCACAGGTCCTGCTCTTCAGATGCCCACACCCCCAAGCACATGCTTGTGCCCCCAGACCCTCAGGAGGTGAACGCGGAACAGTTGCAAGCCCCAGGCCAGCCCAGGCAATAGGCAGCATAGAAATTTAATGAGATTCTGTCTCAAAGCAAAGCTCAGCAAACAGCATGGCCCTGGGGAGGTGTCCAGTGGGCGGTTTTGGTTCCTGTAGCCGGAGTGGCGGCCCCCCGCAATCAGGGGCAGGGGAGTCGAGCTATCTTTGAAAAAGGAGCCAGTGCTGGGAGAGAGAGGGGGAATCTCCTCCTGGGCCCTTTTCATCTGGCACCTCAGACTCTGTAAGAAGGGCCCGTGCAGACCGAGGACAGGGAGCCCAGCTGCACTGGGCTTTATTGGGGTTCTGTGTGGAAACCGAAGCCAGGAACAGAGACGGCCCACAGCTGGAGGCCCCTAGGCTCTGCTGGGATTCGCTGGATTCTGATTAAAATCACTTCGAAGGCTAGTAGTCTCAGCACTCGGGAGGCTGAGGCAGGAGGATCACCAAGAGTTCCAGGCCAGCTCAGGCTATGTAGTGAGATCCTGTCTCCAAAACTCCAAACAAAGCAAAAGAAAAAAAAAATCCTTTCAAAGAAGTCTGGGAGCTGTGATGGAATCTAAGGTCACCCCTGAGGCTTAGACAGCTGTTCCCATGGGCAGGTGGGGGTGGGACTGCCCTTTGTGCACACCTCTGAGGAGGTCGCATCAGGCTCCTGGCCACAAACTTCCAGGGCTGTCATGGGCCTTTTGCTGGCCCCTTGAGTCCCGTGAGGGCAAAGGCCTGGCTCCTTCGCTCCCGCAGCCCTCAGCCCAGACTCAGGCAGGCAATCTGTGACCGTGCCCGCTGAGTGGGCTCCTCAGGTGGCTGCAGTTGCAAGACAGTGGCCACAAACCCGACCCGGGGCCTGCAGGATCCGCCATTCTCCTTGTGGACAACAGAGTTTCACCTTTTTCTTCAGTACTGGAGACTATCCCACAGCCCTTGTTTAATTTTTGAGACAGGTGTCTATCACCCAATTTCACATTTTCTTTTAAGAATCCGTGGCCAACACTGAGCCTGAGGGCACACGCCTGTCATCCCAGCCCTCTGGGAGGCTGAGGCAGGAGGATCACAAGTTCCAGCCCACCCCGGCAATATAATCAGTTAGTTAGACCCTGTCCCTGTCTCAAAAAAAAAAAAAAAAAAAAGGCTGGATATGCAGCTCAGTGTGAAAGCCCCGGGGTTCCATCCTCAGTGCTGCAGGGAAAAGGAAAAAAACAGGGAAGCTGCCCCCTCCCAGCTCACAGCTTCTCTGGAGAAGCAGGAACTAGGCAACACAGGGCACATCCCCATGGCAACAGCAGCGTGAAGCTTGCAGGGCTTCCGGGAGCCTGGCCCGGTCCTCCTGCCGTGCAGATGGCTTCGCCCTCCCCAGCGATCCACACCTGCCATCACGGGCATCCCGAGGTTTTGCAGGGGGATGCAGGGACGTCGCCACCACTGCACGGTTTAAGTGGCGGTGGCAGCACTGAAGCCCAGGCAGTTAACTCTTCTTGTTTTTTATTTTTTCCACTACTGGGGATTGAACCCACACCACAGCCTTTGCAATGAGCTGCATCCCCAACCACTAATTTTTTTTTTTTTTTTTTTGACAGGGTCTCCACTAAGAGGCTAAATTGCCCAAGCTGGGCTGGAACCTGTGTGATCCTCCTGCCTCAGCCTCTTGAGAATCTGGGATTCCAGGTGGGCTTGGGCTACAGAGCCTGACGGTGCCCGCTGATCTAGGTATAGCAAACTCTGTGACCCTGTTGTCATTTCTTTTCCCTTGAGCCTCAGCCCTCAGTGCGGGCTCACGGGAGGGGTGGGCGAGAGCACGCACCCGCACGCACACGCACGCACACACGCGCGCTCATCTGGGGTCACTCACTATGCGCTCAAACTCCTTGGCCTGCATCAGCTCCCGCGGGAAGCCATCAATGAGGAAGCCACGGCTGCTCGCGTGGGACAGCATCTTTTGGCTGACCATGTCCAGGACAAGGCCCTGGGGGTGGAGGCGTGGGGTCAGTGCCTGGGGGGCCTTTTGCCCCCTCACTGGGCACACTGATTTCTACAGCTGGATCTCCGGTGGGGACGGGGACACACTGTCCTGCCCAGGGCCCCGGTTTGCAACTTCGTCCTTTTCTTAGCAGTGCTGGGGACTGAACTTAGGACCATGTCACACACCTGTAATCCCAGTACTCTGAGAAGGCTGAGGCAGGAGGATCACAAGTGTGAACCCAGCCTGGACAACTTACTTGGCAAGACACTGGGCTGTAGCGCAGTAGGAAGGCCCTGGGTTCAATCCCTAGTACCACAAAAGGAAAGGCCCATCCTATCCCCCAGGCTAGCCTTGAATTCCTAGGCTCTGGCAACCCTTTGGCCTCAGCCCTGAGTCCACCCTGAATGCTGCGACTGCTCTGGAGTGCGAGGGAACCAGCTCTGAGAACTGGACCACATACAGGGTGGGTGAACACAGGGCCCAGACCTGCTGGGTGTCATTTAACCCTCCAGTTGCATGACGTTAGGAATGGTACAGGGGTGATGTTGCTTCTGCAGGTGGCAGAACAGCTTCAGGAGGGCTGGCAAGGCTCACAGGGTCACACACTGATTTCTACAGCTGGATCTCGGGTATCCAAAACGCTACGATTCCAGGACCCCCCACCCACAAACATGCTCAAGTCCCTCAGATAACATGGTGGAGCCAGGTATGGTGGCACACACCAGTCACCTCAGCACTCTGGAAGGCTGAGGCAGAAAGATTCCAAGTCCCAGCCCAGCCTGGACAATTTAGCCCAGCCTGCTCCAGCTTACAGAGGTTCTATTTCAAAATTTTAAAAAAAATTTTTTTTTGGTACCAGGAATCAAACTCAGAATGGTAACATTTGCCAGGCAGGTGCTTGTGCCGGTGAGCTATATCCCCAGGCCAAAATAAAAACTTTTAGTGCCAGAACTGATGGTGCATGCTTATAATCCCAGTATTTAGGAGGCTGAGGCAGGAGGATGGCTGTGATTGCTTCTCAGCCTTTTGGCTAAGACAATGTGTGGGAGGACTACTGTGAGTTTGAGGCCAGCTTGGGCTACACAGTGAGACTCTGTCTCAACTAGAAAGAAGGAAAGAAAGCGAGAGAGAAAAAAGAATTTACATACATTCTCTTGCAGAGTTAAGATAACTCCAGATGGCTTATTATTATTCTTGTTGTTATTTTGGGGTTTTGAGACAGGGTCTTGCTCTCTAGTTCGGGCTGGCTTTGAACTCTCATTGATGCTCCTGCCTCAGTCTCCCAAGTGCCAGGATTACAGCTGTGCACCACCGCACCTGGCTTGATGCGGTATTTTGCGGTTAAGGGCAGGAGGGCTTTGTGCTACAGCCAAGCTGGGAAGTTTGTCCCCAAATCCACCTGGTCCCTGACCCCTCCCCCTGCCTGGGAGGTCTCACCGTGAGTACCAGGAGCCCCTGCAGCATAAGGTCTCGGATCTGCCGGCCCTGCCGGGTGCTCTTTTGGGCCTCTTGCCGCAGCAGGTGGCCCAGGTCCACATAGCAGAGGCCGTACTTGGTGGCCATGTTCCTGCACTGTGTCCCTTTGCCACAGCCTGGGCCACCCAGCACGAAGATGATGAGAGAGGCCTTGAGCACATCTATGGGAAGAGCAGGGCCATGGGTGAGCACTGTGGGGGATGGGCAGGCATGGACTGGATTGTGTGCACAGGCCGGTGTGTGTCCCTGGCTCACGCTGGGCACAGGTCTCTGGCATACAGAGTTGCTCTGTTTGTTTTGAGACAGGTTCTCATGCCGGACATGGTGGTGCATGCCTATAATCCCAGCACTTTGGAGGTTGAGGCAGGAGGATCGCTGCGGGTTTCAGGCCAGCCTGGGCTACAAAGTGAGCTCAAGGCCAGCCTGAACTGCATAGTGAGACCTTGTCGTTACCCCCCCCAAAAAAGAAAAAAACAGAGAGAGAGAGAAATAGGCTCTAGATATGTAGCCCAGGCTGGCCTCAGACTTGCAGCAATCCTCCTGCCTCAGCCTTCTGAGTTCTAGGATTACACATGTGAGCCACCATAACTGGCTCTTAGCACCTCTGGCACTGTGGTGGCCTCTGGGGGTACATGTTGTGCCCAGGGTAGGGCCAGGGACTTTGTGGCATGATGCTGCTGTGAGGTGCTGTGTTGAGACTCGAGCATCTCCTTGAAGAACCTAATGACTCCATCATCCCATTTTACAGCTGAGGAAACTGAGGCTCAGAGAGGGGCAGGGACTCAGACCTCCCTCCCCTACTCTATAGCTTCTGTTCTGTTCCTTGCACTTCTGGTTTCATCCTTCCCCTGCAGTTCTCTCTACCAGAAAAGCCCTCGGCTGCCTCAGTTTCTCCTGGCCACAGCTCACCCATCTGAGTTCTCCATCTCTGTCTGAGGAGCCTCCCATCCCGACTACTCCTTCCTCAGAGCCCCTTTGCCCACCTAGCAATGGCCACCAGCAGTCATGACGGTCCCTGTTTGTTCTTATGTCCCCAAGGAGATTCTGCCCTGCACCACAGCAAGAACTCCTTCTCCCTCACCCCTCCCTGTGTTCCCAATGGCTGTCACAGTACCTGACCTCTACTAGTGGATAAGGAATCCATGAATATCCAAGGCCATCAGTTGTGTCTCTATTTTTTTTTTGTCTTTTTGAGACAGGATCTCGCTGTGCGGTTTAGGCTGGTCTTGAACATACTTTGTAGCCCAGGCTGGCCTCAAACTTGCAATGATTCTCCTGCCTCAGCTTCGGGAGTGCTAGGGTTACAGTTTTTACATCTTGCTTTCCTCACCCTTGTTTAGCCAACTCCTGTGCATCGGTCAGGGCCGGGCCCAGTCCAAAGCTGTCCTTTTCTCTGAGCCTGGGGGGTGGTAGATTCCATCCCCTTAGTCTTTTCCCTCGGTTACATTGTAATCACCAAGAGCACATGGAGCTGGTTTAATGTTGAGAGCCCAGACTCCAGAAGTCATTCAACTATATCTGGAAAAGATGAATGAATGGCCAAGTGTGATAGCGCACACCTATAATCTTAGCGTTTGGGAGGCTGAGGCAGGAGGATCGGCATGAGGACAGTGATTAGTGCAGGCTACCTAGTGAGTTCAAGGCCAGCACGGATTACAGAGCAAGACCCTGTTTCAATAAACAAAATCAGAAAAAGATGAATAAGTGGCTCAGCCCGGAGCATGCACAGTTGTTACTGCAAGGATGGGTGTGGCACGTCGGATAGAGGGTTCCCCTGCATCTCCCCAGGGCTGTCTCCTCCCCTCCCCCTCAGTAAGGCAGCCATCCCTGCCAATATTACCCTTTTCCTGGGGTCTCAGTGGTCTGCCCATCTTGGAGGTTGGACTTGCACAACCCCATCTGACCAGCAGCCCACGAGGCAGTCATGCCGCATCCCCATCCTCCCTCCGACCCCTCCTGGCTCAGTCCAACGTCACAAAGGCCCCTGCCCTGTTCATTTCTGCAGGGTGATGGGGATCTGCTGCCACACACAGTAGCAGGGGGCTGGAAATGAACTTTAACCAAGCCCCAGCGGAGCCTGGGGAAAACGCGATCCCACAAAGTAGGCCTTGGTTGCTATGGCGACAACGACTCCTCACACCACTTCCGAAGCAGACTGGAGCATGCGCGCAGTGTGCTGCAGTTTAAGAGACTCCTTCTCTCACCTGGGTGCCCCAGTCTTTGCGTGTGACATCATGAAGGAAGGCGTTTCCCAGGCGTCGTGATTACCTTATTGGCTCTAAAAGCGCGCCAACCACGGGTCGGGCACGCACTAAACTGCACCTCCGGGCCTTTTTAAAATCTTGAGATGGAGTCTCGCTAAATTTCCTAGGCTGGCCTGGAACTTGCGATTTTCCCTCTTCTTTTTTTTTTTTTTTTAAGACAGGGTCTTACCATGTAGTTTAGACTGGTTTTAAACTCACTTTGTAGCCCAGTCTGGTCGTGAACTCTCAGTTATCTCCTGCCTCAGCCTCGCTATTGCTGGGATTACAGGCGTGCGCCACGACCCCCGGCTGCTTTAACTTTTTAAGTAGCTGGGATTAAAGGCCTGTGAGTTATTTGTCTCAGATTGGCCTGGGTCTTAAAAAAGGCGGGTGCCCTGGGATGTGACAGTTGTGTATGTGTGTGGGGGGGTGTACTGTGGCTCAAGCCGAGGGATGCTGTGCCACCGAGCCACATCCACAGCTTTATTTACTTATTTATTTTTGAGACAGGGTCCTACTATGTGGGCCAGGCTGGCCTCGCACTATGTAGCACAGGTTGGCTTTGAGCTCACCACTATCCTCCTGCCTCAGCCTCCCAGTCCCAGTGCTGGGATTACAGGCGTGCACCACCACGCCCAGCTCCCTTTTTTTTTTGTGATAGTCTCGTTAAACTGCCCAGGTGGGATTTGAATTTGTGATTCTCCAGCCTCAGCCTCCCTCAGTGCTGGGATTACAGCTGTGTGCCACCAAACCGTAAACACATCAGCTAAGGAGGTTTCCATGGTGACGCGACCCGCGAAGTTTAACTTCCGGGTTAGGAGGCCGCAAAGGCGCAGAAGGGCTCAGACAAGCCCCACTTCCGGGTAGTTTTTCCCAGGGCCCGAAGGAAGGGTGTCTGGGGTCCTAGGTGAGGACCCGAGACCCGACGGCTAGAGAGCGGCACCCCTGGATTGAGGGCGCAGATCCCGGAGCAGACGGAAAGAATCAGGATCGCAGCGGACCCGAGCGACTGAGTATTGTCAATGGCGACCCTAGTGAGTGTCCGGGAGGCAGGGTTCGGGATCCCCGCGGCTGCCTGGCCGCCCTTCCTCACGCGACCTCCCTCCTCGTCTCCCTCCCCGCAGGGCCCCGGCAGCCAGAATGTCACCGAGTACGTCGTGCGAGTTCCCAAGTAAGTACCCGGACGCACCTCCCCCTCCCTGCCCAGTTACAGCCCGCTGGAGCCCGCGGGTCCCCGGCTCCGCGCCGCTTCCCCGAGGCAGGGGTGAAGCAGAGGCTTCGCCGCGCAGTCGGAGGCGACGGTTCAGCGCCCTGGTCGAGCGCGTCAGGCCGGCGGATCCCTTGTTGCCGAGTTAGGAAGCTGTTGCAGACCGTCGGTCAGCGTCTGCAGCTGCGCCCCTTTCAGCCGGTCCGCCCTTTGCACCCGGTTGCGCTGCCTGCCGGGGCTGCAGCTCTGCCCGTCCCCGAATGTTATTCCGCTGGGCGGATTAAACATTTTTTTTAAATTTGGGTTTTTTTTTCTTTCTTTTTTTTTCTATATGAGATAGGGTTTTACTATGTAATTCAGGCTGGCTTTGGACTCACTATGTGGCCCAGGCTGGCCACGAATTCCCAGCGATCCGTACTGCTTACTGCCTCCTGAGTGCTTGGGATTACAGGCGTGCACACCACGCCTGGCCAAAGTTTTTTTTTTAAGTCATTGCTGATTTTTAGTACTGAGGATTGTACCCAGGGCCTTCGCACTGTGCTACATTCCCAGCCCATCACCTCTCCTTTTTTTAAAAAATTTGACACGGGGTCTTGCCAAGTTACTGAGTTGCCCAGGCAGGGCTCAAACTTGTGATCCTCCTGCCTCAGCCTCCCAGTGCTGGGATGATAGATGTGCACCCCCACACAGTTAGGTGGATTCTTTCTGGTCCTGTAAAACCCAATTTGCAGCTGGGCCTGGTGGTGCACACCTGACATCTCAGTACTCGGGCTGAGGCAGGAGGATGCCTGTGAGTACCAGGCCAGACTGAATTACAGCCTGAGACTCTTGTGTCAAAAACAAAACAAAACCAGTTCAAGTGTTGTCCTTTTCCAGGAAGCACTGCCTACCTGCCTTCTCTCCTCCCAGGGCCAGTTCTCAATGATGCCCATGCCCCAAGTTCTTCCAGGTCTTCTGCCCTTCTCTGGATGTGGCTTCCCTGACAACCTTAGAAGTTTTTTGAGTCCCTTGTATGGCCCAGCACAAAGGACTAAATAAAACCAGCGTGGGTTTTTTGAATGAATAATTGATTGACTTGTTACTACTTCTTCTTGGTTACTTCAGGAACACAACCAAAAAATATAATATAATGGCTTTCAATGCAGCTGATAAAGTGAACTTCGCCACATGGAATCAGGTAGGTCCCTGGTTTGGGGGTCTGGGAGGGAAGCGCTTGACAGAACCTGACCCTGGGCTTGGTGATTGTGGTAGCTACTCAGTTCTGCCAGTGACTAAGGTTACGCTAGGTTACGCTTCCTCTGCTTTCCTCAAATAGACCTAAAAGGACAATGAAGGCCCCCGCCAAGCTGTTTGCTGTGGTTTGACCCCAAGGTGGTCTTCTCCTTAAGAGAGAACATTTAAGTGTGGGGCACAGTGGTGCACACCTGAAATCCCAGCAGTCAGGAGGCTGAGGCAGGAGATCGCAAGTTCTAGCCCAGCTCGAGCAGTTTAGCAACTTACTAAGACCCTGTCTCAAAAAAAAGGTTTGGGGGTGGAGCACAGTGCAAAGGCCCTGAGTTCACCTCCAACTTCTTAAACAAAAAAAAAAGGACAATTTGAAATTACACCCATTGCAGGGAATTCTGGGTCAAGATTTGTCTGGGCAGGGAAATGGCCTGAGGTGGGAGCGCTATCTTGTGCAGGCCTCAGAGCTGCTCCTGGTCCAGGCTTTCGAAGGCACTGTGCAAGCTGATGAAGGGCTTTCAGCTGGGGGCTTGCAGAGTGGTCTGTCCGGCCTCAGTGGAGTCTGGGCTGAGGCTGGCCGTGTCCCCGAGGTGCACGATGATGGGAAGGAGGAGGATGGGCCTGGGGAGAGCAAGGTTAGGGTGCTGGCCATTGCCGAGGGCTCCGCCTACAGGGTTTGTTGACAGGTTGGGCACAGAGGGCCAGGGGGAGAGAGGAGGTACAGACAATGCGATCGGTTGCCCACCCCTGTGTGCCACCTCCTGTCCCGTGGCCTCAGCTGCCTCCAGTCAGCTACACCCTAGAAATGTCCCGTGCAAAATTCTGGGTTTAAACGGTGTCTCACTGTTAGAATCCCTGCTCTGCTGAGTGGCCTGATGAAACCTTGCTGTCTCCTGTGTCCTACCTGGGATGAGAATCATCAACCCCTTTATCCAAGGCATCCACTCCCTGCCCGTAGAAGCCTCATGGTTATCAGGTCAGCTGTACTGGCATCATAGTGTCTTTGTCCGTGGAACCCATTACTGAGTAGTAGCTGCAGGGCCCAGAGCAGTGATGTTGGAAACTCAGATGTGCCGCAGATAAGCTGTCATGTGCTTTTCTATTTTTTTGAGACAGGATCTCACTAGATAGTATAGGGTGGCCTTGAACTCACTGTGTATCTCAAGCTGGCTTCAAACTCATCGAGATCCTCCTGCCTCAGTCTCCCGAGTTCTGGGATTACAGAGTTCCATTGTATTGTTAGTTGTTTTGTCCCAGAGTCACTGTACCAAGTATACCTGTGGCTAGCATCCTGCACCCCTCTGCCTAGCAGGAAGTAGGTTCAAGTGTGGGGCACAGCACAGGGAGGTGAAGAGGCTTCCTGCTGAGAGGGTTGCAGCCCAGGCAGAGGTGGGGCCCTGACAGGTTTCTCCTCCTGCTCCCCCAGGCCCGGCTGGAGCGGGATTTGAGCAACAAGAAAATTTACCAGGAGGAAGAGATGCCCGAGTCAGGCGCAGGCAGCGAGTTCAACCGGAAGCTCCGGGAGGAGGCCCGCCGCAAGAAGTATGGCATCGTCCTCAAGGAGTTCCGACCTGAGGACCAACCCTGGCTGCTCCGCGTCAATGGGAAGTCAGGCAGGAAGTAAGTGGTGACGAGAAAGGCGCAGGCCTGAGGGCCACAGGGACCAGCCCACACCTGCTGCCAGCCACACACTTGGTGGGGTGTCCTCCCTGAACCTCAGTTCCCCAGCTGTGCAACAGGGCACAGCACTTCCTCCTCTTACTTATTTATCGCGGTTCTGGGTGTTAAACCTAGGCCTTTGCACAGAGCCACATCTCCAGCCCTGTTCATTTTGGGACCAGGTGTCGCTAAGTTGGTCAGTTACTCAGGCCAGGCCTGATCCTCCTGCCTTCGCCTCCCAGAGTACTGAGATGACGGGCTTTTAGTTTTGTTTGTTTATTTGTTGGTGTTTTGAGACAGAGTCTCACTCTAATTCAGATTGGCCTTGAAGTCACTGTGTAGAAGTCTGGGCGATCCTCCTGTCCGGGGTACTAGGTATTTAACTCTGGGCCTTCGCAATGAGGTACATATGCAGCCCATTTTAAATTTTTGGGTTTTTCATATTATTAATATATATATATATTTTTTATTTGTCTTTTTGAGACAGGGTCTCACTATGCAGTTCAGGCTGGTCTTGAGCTCACTTTGTAGCCCAGGCTGGTCTTGAACTCACAACGATCCTCCTGTTGCAGCCTCCTGAGTGCTGGATTACAGGCGTGCGCCACCATGCTGGTGGCAATATTATTATCATCTTTTTTGTTTCTTTTTCTCATACTGGGAATTGAACTCAGGGCCTCACCTTGAGTTTGGCAGGCAGGCTGTGTGCTGCTGAGCTACATCCCTGGCCCTCATCATCATTTTGAGACAGGGTCTAGCTAAGTCAGTAAGTTGCCCAGGCGGGGCTGGAACTTGCCATGTCCCAGCTGCCCAGACTACAGGGAGACCAGCGTGGGACTCCATGCCAGGCTGAGGGAGCAGGGGGAGCTTGGTGCCCTTCAGAAGATGAAGCTGGTATGGGCACCCTTGGGTCACCCTATTGGAGGGGTGGCCTTTGGGCAGAATAGAAATGCTGAGGTGAGGGCTGTAAGAGCATTCCAGGCAGATGGCCAGGGTGCAGCGAGACCCCGGGGAGCCTTGAAGTTGTTAAGCCAGGTTAGGCACTTGGAGAAAGAGTGTAAGTGGGCATGGTGTAGTGGTGCACATCTATAATGTTGGCACAGTGGGAGGCTGAGACAGGAGAGTCTCAAGTTTGCGTCCCACCCAGGGAATTCAGTGAAACCCTGTCTCAAAAACTAAAAATGGCTCTAGACATAGCTCAGTGTGAAGGCCCTGGATTCAATCCCCCATGACTGAGAAAACCAAAAAGATAAGAGTGCCTGGATTTGGGACAGCAGCAGGTTGGGGTGCAGCCCGCACAGAGGCTGGCGGCTGTTGGGGATTGAGGCCTGGCTCGAGTCCACCGAGGGCTGGGCCGTCCTGTCCCATCCTCTGTCAGCCTGGCTCTGGGCTGGTTCCCAGCAGCAGCCCATGGCCATGGCGTCTGAAGTGGTCATGGTACACAGGGCTTGCTCGGCTCAGAGGGGCATAGGTGGGCCTACCCTAGGCCTCCTGTTGCTCGCTGTACCCAGGTGGGCTCTGAGGAGGAGGCAGGCAAGGGGTACAGGCTGGACCAGGTGCCGCCGGACCTGACCTCGGCTCCCCACAGGTTCAAGGGCATCAAGAAGGGCGGCGTGACGGAGAACACGTCCTATTACATCTTCACCCAGTGTCCCGATGGGGCCTTCGAGGCCTTCCCCGTGCACAACTGGTACAACTTCACGCCGCTGGCCCGGCACCGCACCCTCACGGCCGAGGAGGCCGAGGAGGAATGGGAGAGGTGAGTCGCGCAGGTGGGAGGGCCGCGCAGGAAGCGGGCGCTGCTGTAGGTGACCAAGGTTTGACCCAGGCTCAAGTGGTCCTGAACCACTTTAGGCGGCAGCGCAGCTGAGCTGCAGGCGGGAGGTGGCCCTGCAGGATTGCTGCCCTGGCCAGTCCATGCCACACGGGACAGCGTGGGGCTGTAGGGGAGAAGTCTAGAGGCGGCTCCTGGAGATAGGATGAGGTGGGCACAATTACGTGGCCCAAGGATGCGGGGTAAGGGGCCAGAGAAGAGGACTGTGGCTCGTGCCTTTATGTGCCCCTCTGAGGATGGGACCTCCGGAGCATCGCACTGCCCGGGGGCTCCATCCACGGTGTGCGAGGGTACTGTGTCGTCTGCGCCACACTGCAAGTGTATTTTGTCTGTCATCCCAACTACTCAAGAGGCCGAGGCAGGACAATCACAAGTTCAGTCCAGCCTGGGCAACTTAATGACTTAGATCCTGTTTCAAAATAAAACAAAAAGGAGCCAGGCTTGGTGGTACAAGCCTGTAATCCCAGAACTTGGGAGGCTGAGGCAGGAGGAGTCCTGGGAGTTTGAGGCCAGCCTGAACTACATGGTGAGTTCAAGACCAGCCTCAAAGTGAGACCCTGTCTCAAAAGAAAAAAAGGGGCTGTGGCCATAGCTCAGTGCAAAGGCTCTGGGTTTAACTCCCAGCACTGGCAAAAAATTTTTTTTTCATTCCATTCTACAACACTCATGAATTTTGTACATGTGACGTGGAGAGATGTAGTCCTAATGCTTCTCATTAAATGTAGCATCAGGTTTTTTGGGGTTTTGTGTTTGTTTTTCTACCTTCCTTTTCTTCTTCCTCTTTCTTTCTTTCTTTCTTTCTTTTTGAGGCAGAGCCTTGCTGCTTAGCCCAGGCTGGCTGTGACACTTGCAGACCCCCTGACTCAGGCTGGGGTTGCAGGCTTGCGGCACCGCGCCTCACTCGTGCAGCAGCTTTCGCCCTGAGGTTGTGGGGTGCTCCAGGGCAGGCTGACCGGGGCGTGCAGCTCCCCCGCCCCAGGGCGGAGTGCGAGCTGCCTCCCACCCGCCCATCGCCCCGCAGGAGGAACAAGGTCCTGAACCACTTCAGCATCATGCAGCAGCGACGTCTCAAGGACCAGGGCCGGGACGAGGACGGCGAGGAGGAGGGCAGGCGCGGCCGCGAGAAGCCTGGCGGGCTGCGCATCCACGACCTGGAGGATGAGCTGGAGATATCTTCGGACGACAGCGAGGCCAGCGGCGAGGAGGGTGGGCTGGGGCCCGCTACAGGGGCTCTGACTGGGTTATGCCCCCAAGATGCGCTCCAGGCTCCGCCTACCCAGAAGGGAGAGGCACCCAGGGGAAGCGGGACCGGCCGGAAAGCCAGGGCTGGGCCCTGCCCAGGTCGGCCACTGAGTGTTGGGGGACCCTGCGCTGTGCCGCCTTTCCGAGCAGTCCTTAGCTACACTGGGGGCTGCGGGACAGGCTTCCCGGTGTGCGCAGCATCGGGGGCTTGGGGCGTGGGCTGCCCCGGGGAGGGCCGCCCTGAAATGAGAGAGGCACCGCGGGCCGCGGCACTAGCTCGCTGCCCTCCCTACCCACTGTAGGCAGCAGAGCGCCCAAGGCCAAGAAGAAGGCGCCGCTGACCAAGGCGGGCAGCAAGAAGAAGAAGAAGAAGGGCTCGGACGATGAGGCCTTTGAGGACAGCGATGACGGGGACTTCGAGGGCCAGGAGGTCGATTACATGTCGGACGGCTCCAGGTGGGGCCAGCAGAAGGCGGGAGCGAGGCTGGGTGCCCGGGCTTCGGGCTCCGGACCTCACACACGCTCTGTCTCCCCTGCTCCGCCCACAGCAGCTCCCAGGACGAGCCCGAGAGCAGCAAGCCCAAAGTGCAGCAGCAGGAGGAGGGGCCCAAGGGTAGGCGGGGCCGAGGAGGGGGCGGGGCCGGGCACCTTGGGACACGCCCCTGCTCACTCTATGCGGTGCTGCTCCAGGTGTGGATGAGCAGAGCGAAAGCAGCGAGGAGAGCGAGGAGGAGAAGCCGGCTGCCGCGGCCACCGCTACTGAGGAGGACAAGGAGGAGGAGGAGGAGAAGAAGGCCGCCACCCCGCAGGAGAAGAAGCGCCGCAAAGGTGGGCCCGCCAATCGGTGATGGGGTGAGGGCGGGCGCAGGCTTCCCGTTGCACCACGGCCTGACCCCCAGCCCTCCGCCCTGCAGACAGCAGCGACGAATCTGACAGCTCTGAGGAGAGCGACATCGACAGTGAGGCCTCCTCCGCCCTCTTCATGACGGTGAGGCATGGCCCAGGTGCAGGGCAGTATGGGTGGCTGGCAGGTGGGCTCCGGCCCCAGACTTACCCCTAGTCCCGGCTCTGCAGAAGAAGAAGACACCCCCCAAACGGGAGCGGAAGCCCTCGGGAGGCAGCTCCCGGGGAAACAGCCGCCCCAGCTCTCCCAGTGGGGAAGGCGGCAATACCTCCACCACCCTGCGGGCTGCGGCCAGCAAACTGGAGCAAGGTGAGTCCTGGCCACTTCAGACCTCCTGAGCCCTTTGTGCCCGTGATCCTTTCCCCACCCGCCCAAAGGTCGCACCTGCCACCCCTGAGCCAGGCACAGTGGCACACACTTCTCATCCCAGTGTTCTGGGAGGCTGAGGCAGGAGGATCTCAAGTTTGAGCCCAGCCTGCGAAATTTAATGAGCGCCTAACTCAAAATTTTAAAAGTAAAAATGCAGGGGCATAGATCAGTGCAAAGGCTCAGGGTTCAGTCTGTAGTGCAAAAGGAAAAGACTCAGCCCTGAGCCGCCCCCAACAGGGAAGCGGACAAATGAGATGCCAGTAGCCAAGCGGTTGCGGCTGGATGCAGGGCCCCAGAGCCTCTCCGGCAAGTCAGCTCCACAGCCGCCGTCAGGAAAGTCCACACCCAGCAGCGGGTAAGTACTCCGAGGGCGGCAGGGGTGCGGGGCCGGCATCTCTGGGGCCGTGGATAACCTCTGCCCGGGGCCCCTCAGTGATGTCCAGGTGACCGAGGACGCTGTGCGGCGCTACTTGACCCGGAAGCCCATGACCACCAAAGACCTGCTGAAGAAGTTCCAGACCAAGAAGACGGGGCTGAGCAGCGAGCAGACGGTGAACGTGCTGGCCCAGATCCTGAAGCGCCTCAACCCGGAGCGGAAGATGATCAACGACAAGATGCACTTCTCTCTCAAGGAGTGAGGCCCCGCCCCAATAAACAGCTGCGCTGCGGCCTCTGGCCTCCGGCTCCGCCTCCCTCGGCTCCGCCCAGCCCCGCTTCTCCCCGCCCCTCATTCGGTTGCCGCGGGCCAGGTGCCTGGGAAGCCCCTCTGCTCTGGGGCCGAGTCCCCACCAGGTAAGGAACGCAGCGCAGGTGTCGCTGTCACCCGTCCGTGAGCCCAGGAGTGTCTATGGCACAACCCTCTGGTTTCAGCAACTCCGCGGTCATCATTTGCCCAAAGTTGTCCCGGTGTCTCTCAGATTGACTGTGCGGCCAGTGTTTTGATCCTTACGTTTTTTAGCCTTTTTGTTGGTTTGTTTGGTACCCGGGATCGAACTCGACCTTGCACTCACCAGACAGACGCTTGTGCCACTCAGCATATCCTAGCCCGTTTGTTTGAGATAGGGTCTCCCTGTGTAGTCCAGGCTGGCTTTGAACTTGCTTCCCTGCTGCCTCAGCCCCCGGAGTGCTGGGATTCTAGGCGTCTGCATCGTAACTGGCTCCCTTCCACATTTTTGCATGTTATTTTGAGCATGCTTATCATACAGTCTGTTAGACGCGTCCCTTCCACATTTTTGCATGTTATTTTGAGCATGCTTATCATACAGTCTGTCAGACGCGTCTAGCATCGAGCGTGCCGGTGTCCTGCCCGCCGCTACTGCCCCGGCCCGGAGGTGATTTCCTGCTCTGGTGCCTGGGGCGGGCGCTTGGCCAACTCCTGGCTGCTTGCTGTGCCCATGAGTCCTCCAGATGGTTTCCCTGGGCTCTGCCGGTCTCCCAGGAGTGCCACCTGCACCTGCTTCCCTGTGCTGCTCAGCTCAGGGACTCTGTCCCCACGTGGCCACCAGAGCCCTCAGCCCGGGTGCTGGCGTTGGTTGGCACATGGGCTCTGTTTTCTGTCCCCCAGAGATGCCGCTAGGGTTCTGTTCACCCCTTGGCAGGCTGACAAGCCCTTTGTCAGCATCTCGAGGCATTCTTGAGAAAGGGTGTTTCAAGGTCCCGGCAGTAACCTGGCCAAGAACGGAACTGGGTTGCAGCCCCCCTTTGAACCTGGGCCCCAGGCAGTGGGGCTGAAGGCAGGGTGTGGAGCTTCCATTCTGCCACGGCTGGGAATTATCGCGGGAAACTTCCCCACCCAGTGCCGTGTGCTGCCCTAAGCAGGAATCCCTGGGATGTCAGGCTAATTCTGAGGAATGTCCCTGCCCAGCCTCTTTTTGGAGGCTGGAAAGCAGCTCTCCCTCTGCCCGGGAGCTGAGCCCCTGCTGTCTCTGCCACGTGGACCTCGGTCTAGGCCTCTGCACCAGGAAGATGGGCAGCATAGCCAAGAGTTAGGAGCAGGCTTCTTGCATTCAGGGGGACTTGGGTTTAAAGCCCAGGTCTGTTTCTTAAATCTGGATGACTTCAGACAGCTGACTTATTTTCAGAGTAATCTGTTTTTGTTTTTTTGTCTTTTTGAGACAGGGTCTCACTATGCCGTTCAGGCTGCCCTTGAGCTCACTTTGTAGCCCAGGCTAGTCTCAAACTCAATGATCCTCCTGCCTCAGCCTCCTGAGTGCTAGGATTACAGGCATGTGCCACCATGCCCAGCTTTCAAAGTAATCTGAGTAAGTACCAGAACAGCTGCCACCAAAGCATCCCCTGGATTTCCGGGTCCAGGACAAAGGCAGTGACCGCCCAGTGCTGGCTATTTGGTACTCGGGTGAAGTGTTCTTGGGACAGCTTTTTTTTTTTTTTTTTTTTGTCTTTTTGAGACAGGGTCTTGCTATGCAGTTCCGGCTAGCCTTGAGCTCACTTTGTAGCTTGGGCTGGTCTTGAACTTGCAACGATCCTCCTGCCTCAGCCTCCCGAGTGCTGGGATTACAGGCGTGTGCCACCATGCCCAGCAAGATTACCCTTTGTGCACATGGGGTCAGACATCTGCTGAGACCCACAGCAAATGAGCTCTTTGTATTCCTCAGCCTCAGAAACTCCTGAGCCCAATGCAGGGCTGCACACCTGAGATCCTAGCAACTCAGGAGACTAAGACAGGAGGATTTTGAGTTTGAGATGTCTGGGCAACTTACTTAGCAAGATGCTCTGTCAAAACAAAAGAGTGTGTGGAGTGTAGCTTGGTGGTAGTGTTTGCCTGCCATGTACTACCCGCAGTATTACCAAGACAAAGTCACCAGGATGGTGAGTCATGCCTTTAATCATAGCGCTCAGAACGCTGAGGCAGGAGGATTGTCACAAGTTTGAGGCCAGCCTGAACTACATAGCGAGACTCTGTCTCAAAACAAAACAAAACCATACACACACAAACCCAATTTGTAATCCCAGCTACCTGTGAAACTGAGGGAATACAGCAGGTCTGAGGCTGGTTTGAGTAACAGACCTTGTCTCCCAATAAGCCAGGGATGGGGCTCGGGGACACTTGCCATGCACGCACAAGGCTCTGGTTCCAACCCTAGTACTGAAGAAGGAAAGGAAAATCAAAGCCGTGGCCAGCTTTTCGGTGCAGGGATTGAAGTAAGCCCTCAGTGCTCTCTGGGTCACACCAGACCGCAGTCGCGCCTCGCCTTGACCTGCCCAGCTCCATCTTGTGCACAATGGGTCTCAGCCTCCCCAGCCTTTCATGCTCTCTGACCCCAGGGTGAAGCCTCAGCCAAGGGGCCCTGGGTTGGCATTGCAGAGACGGAGTCTCTGGCCCCCTGTCCCCATGTCTGGCTGTCCCCCAGCCTCTCCCTCTTCCTGTTTTGATGCAGGCTCAGCCAGGCCCGGAGACGGGCATGATGGCTTAATCCCTGCTACCTCAGCACCTGCCAAGCTGCTCTTCCCAGCGCCCGCCCTGCCCAGCACCCATGGGGCCCTGGGGCCTTGCTCCTGCTCCAGGGGTTGGGACCCTTCCAGACAGCAGGTGGGGTGGAGACACGGGTCTTCCGCCCAGTGTGGCTCTGGCTGCCTGGATGGCTCGTAAATCAGGGTCGTCAGAAAGGGGTCTGCAGAATGTCCGGGTAGGCGTGGCAGGGCGAGCCCTTAACTCCTTAAGGATGGGGTGTGCGGCTGGAAGCCATCCTCGCACCTGAGAACTGAGGCACACGGACAGGGACATGCTCTCCCTGCCTGTGGGACCCGGTAGTGATGAGGTCAGTGCCCCCGCCCCGCAGGCAGGGGATAAATTCAGGGCCGGGGCTCCCTCAGCCTCAGGAGCCACTCATCACCATGGCCACAAGGAGAGTCCTGCTGGCTTCGCTGCTGCTCCTGTCGCTGCAGCTGGGCCTCAGCTGGGGCCCTGAAGCCCGAGATGCTCTGGCAGTGGACGGAGAGTTCCTGCCTGAGCAGGGAGCAGAAGCTGGAGGAACCTGGAGACCGCCACTGGGTAAGGACCCGAAGGCAAGCCCGAGCAACCTCCACCTCCTTCCTGCTGAGACCCGCCTCTGTCAGGGTCCTCTCTCTCTCTTCAGGGACCCAAGACGCCCAGGTGCGCCTGCCCAGAGCCCCTGGCAGCCCATGCCAGCTGTGGAGCCTGACGCTGCCCGTGGCAGAGCTGGGCCTGGGCTACGCCTCAGAGGAGAAGGTCACCTTCCGCTACTGTGCCGGCAGCTGTCCTCGCGGTGCCCATACCCAGCATGGCCTGACGCTGGCCCGGCTGCGGGGCCAGGGCCAAGCCCATGGCGGACCTTGCTGCCGGCCCACACGCTATGCTGATGTGGCCTTCCTGGACGACCGTCACCGCTGGCAGCGGCTGCCCCAGCTCTCGGCTGCTGCCTGTGGCTGTGGCGGCTGAGGATGCGCAGCCTGGTGCCCTGCAGCCCCATGCACCAAACAGCTATAGCGTTTCCAGGGCTCGGCGGCTTGTTTATGGGGCCCCAAGTGTAAGAGGCCAAGGCAGGGAGGCGGGCTGCGGCGCCTGCTGTGACAATAAAGAACTGCTTTCCTGGCCTTGTGACTGTGCTGCCACTTGGGCTCCCCCTGGGCAGATGCCACCCTGGGCTCCCCTCGAGCACAATGGACAGCTGGCTTGTCTGTTCAGCTTTATTCCCAAGTCCGGTGTCCAAGAGAGGCTGGATGTCAGCAGGCTGGGGGTAGCTGGCCTGGCCCCAACCCCTCGGGCACAGAGCGGCAGATCACAGAGATGCGTCGACCCCGGGGAACCCGACGCTCCCCAAAAAATGATTCTTCATCTCGGAGAATCTCATGGGAGAAGTCGTAACGGGCCGAGTCCCTGCAAGAGAAAACAGAGTTTGTGAGGGAGACCCTGTGCTGTTCCCCACGCCTGCCCTGGGCGTTGCGTGGGTGGTGTCTGCTGTGGGGGCCAAATGAGAGGGGCCCCAAGTGCTGGTGGGAGTCCTGCACATCCTGGGGAGGCAGTGTCCTTGGCGCCACTGTACCTTAGTATGTAGAGGGAGCCAGGCTCCAGCAGGAGTTCCAGCCACTGCCCTGGCTCCTGGGTGTGCACCAGTCGCATTACACTTGGAGACAGTAGGGACAGGCCGGCGATGGTGGCCCCACAGAACTGGAAGAGGGTCCGCAGTGCTGGGTCAGGCTCCAGCCCATTCTGTGCACACCCGGCTGGGAGCTCAGGGGCAACAGCTTCTGCTCACCTTGACGCTGTCCACGTGGGGCTTGATGTAGCCCCGAGGCTCCAGGTCTAGCACGTGGACTGGGGACAGCAGAGTTTCACCAGGGCCAAAGGCGGCCACTTGTATGCGCTGCAGGATGGCCCGGCTGGCCTCTGACCAGCGGGACTTCTCTGTCTCCCGAAAGCCGTGGATGGCCTGCGCGGAGATGGCTGTGTCAGGCCAGGGAGTTCCCAGGGGAAATAGGGAAACGGAAGGACCGATGGGCAGGGTTTTCCCAGCATGTCCCTGCCCTCGACTCAACGCCACCTCTAAGCGGGCCCCTGCCATGACCCGGACCCTGGCTCGGTCTCCGGTTCATACTGAGACCCCCTCCCGGCCCCCATGAGGTCTGACCTCGGGCTCTGACTGCGACCCCGATGCCGGCCCCACCCTAACACTCGGTCGTCTCAGCCTCTGCGCTTAACTGATCTCACCCTGACCCAAGTCTGCCCACAACCGCTGCCAACTTCACCTCGTCCCACACTTGTGTCTGTCCCTAAACTCGGTCTCCAAACGGTCCTGGACTCCAGATCCTGCTCCTGTTATATATGGCCCAAGCCTCATTACCAAAGCGCTGTCTGTCCGCATCCCCCAGAAGGACCCCACGCCCTCTCCGTCCATATGTCACGCCCCGCGCTCGAAGACCCGCCCCTCGAAGACCCGCCCGCGCACCCAGTTTTCAGTGCCGCCCCGAGCGTGCCCAGCCCCCACGGCCTCACCGCGTCCCAGTGATCATATTCGTAGCGGCGACGCCGAAGCTCGGGTTCCAACTCGCGGCTCAGCGTCTCCTCCTCGTCCTTGCTCAGGAAGCCGGGACGCACCACGGCCGCGTCCTTCAGGCGGCTCAGCAACTCGGAGCCCGAGCCCCGCATCCAGCCCGACCCTGGCAGCGTCCGCAGAGCAAGCGGCCCACTCCCGGCCATAACCCCGGAGCCGGGTAGTGCAAGGGGACCGGTTCAGGGCAACGCCTTCACCCGCCAGTCATTGGCTGAGGCCTCGCCAGGTCCCTCCAGCGATTGGCTTCACCTAGAGTCCCGCCTATCGCTCAAGGCTACTGGTTGCCGGTCTGCTCGCTCTTCCAGCTATTGGCTCCCCCTGAGCCCGCCACCGCCCACGAGCTATTGGGCTCCAGCAACCACACCAGCTCAGATTAATTGGCTGTGCCGCAAATCCATCTGCAGTCCGATCCTAGCCCTGCCTCTTTTATCAGCAATTGGAGAAGATTCAGTTCAGCAGGTGCTTGGTGAAGACCTGGTATAGGAGTGAGGGAAGGATCGGGCTTTGGGTCCGAGGTCAGCGGTCACAGGA
This sequence comes from Dinomys branickii, assembly GCA_004027595.1. Taxonomy (NCBI): domain Eukaryota; kingdom Metazoa; phylum Chordata; class Mammalia; order Rodentia; family Dinomyidae; genus Dinomys; species Dinomys branickii. Next base: position 44,177 of record PVLD010008398.1, read on the forward strand.
GGATTTGGGCCAAAGTTATAGGCCAGGGTTACAGATGAAGCGCATGGTCAGGGTGAGATCGATGGTATCAAGGCCATGATTATGATTAAGGGGTGTGGCCAAGAGTTAGGGTTAAGGTGAAAGGTCAACACCAGGCAGGCCAGGCTTGACAGCACACGCTTGGCAGCCAGGCACCAGGTGGCTGAAGCAGGAGGATCGCTCTGAGTTCAAGACCAGCGTGGGCTAGTTTAAGGCCAGCCTTAACTACGTGATGAGACGCTAAGAAAACAAAACAAAATCAATGCGAATCATCCATTTCCTCTTCTCAGCTACTACAGTACTGGGTTTTTGTTTTGAAAAATTTATTTACTTATTTCCAGCTCGAAGGCGCCCCACCCTCCCTGCTCCACTGTTATTTAGAGACAATCTAGAAAAATTGCCCAGGGTGGCCTCGGATTTGTCAATGCCCGAGTGTTTGAGTGCTGGGATCACAGGCACACTGGGCTTACACGACCACTTCTTTATGGGCTTCTCTGCTGCTGGTTTGTTTCCTTCTGATTCCTTCTGGATCCACTGCAGCCTGGTTTGGGCCCTGACCCCCAAACAAGCTGAGACTTAAGGCCACAGAGGCAGCCACGGGGCCACTCCAGCAGACGGGTCTGTCTGACCACGGTCACATCCGTGTGCCCAGGGTGCTAGCACTTTCATTTGACTGTGCCCCGCCCCCACATGGAGAAAGCAGCTACACCGCTTCTGACCTGAGCCAACCTCCTGTTCCCCTTCAGCTCCACGTCGCAGGAAACAACTCTCCTCCTTTCTAGCTGTGTTGCACCAACAGCCTGGTTTGTTTTTGAGACAAGGTCCAACTATGTAGTTTAGGATGGCCTTGAATTCACAGCAGTCTTCCTGCCTCAGCCTCCTGGGGCTGGTGTTACAGGTAAGTGCCACCATGCGTGGCCAATAGGTTGGTTTCTATTGGCAGCACTGGGGGAGAGCCCAGGGCCTTTGCACTGCACTACATCCCCAGCCCTTTTTCATTCAAGACAGGATCTCGCTAAGTT
>PVLD010008398.1:45316-84398 GCA_004027595.1 Dinomys branickii
CCCCCCCCCCCCCCCCCCCCCCCCCCCCCCCCCCCCCCCCCCCCCCCCCCCCCCCCCCCCCCCCCCCCCCCCCCCCCCCGCCCTTCTGTGCTGGCCCAGCCTCCAGCCTCTCACGGGGACCCCCCACTGGGCACGGGCCTGCTGCCGTCCCTTTGCACTGGCTATGCCCACTGCCCAGACTGCTCTTTCCTTGTGTACCAACATGGATGCTCAACTCCTGAGGACCTAGCCCCAGTCCCCTGTGCCCATCACCCTGTCAGTGCTGCCCTGTGACCACCCCACATGTACCGTAACACCCACACCTGCCTGGCTCTTTCCGGATGTTCCCACTACCCACCCCCACAGGACAGCGCACCCTTGCAGACAGCGGTATGGTTTTCATAGTGTGTTGCCGCCTGGGACACAGCCATGCTCTGGGGCACTGGCTGAAGGAAGAGCGGGGCTTGGGTCTGGGAACCCACACCTCTCCTTGCTGAGACGGAGTGGTGAGCCGAGACGCTGCAGGTGCAGAACAAGCCCTGCAAAGATTTAATTTAAATCACAGTGTCTCAGCCAGGCTGCCCCGCCTGTCCGGGCACCCCCACATCCACAGTTCCTCGGGGGCCCCTGCAAGCTCAGCAGGGAGGGGCAAGTGGGGCTGCCACCCGGCCCCCAATTTCCCAGAGGTCTGGCTCTCAGGTGTTGGGTGGTGCAGGAGGCTCTGTGGGCACCACTGTGGGCTCCTTCTGCACTAGTTCTGGCTCGTCCTCACCATCCTGAGGTGGGTGGACCAGCACCTTGTCCAGGATGCCAAACTCCTGGGCCTCCATGGGGCTCATGTAGCGGTCCCTCTCCATTGCCGACTCTGGGGAGGGAAGCAGAGGTGGAACACATGCTGGGAAGAGCAGAGACTGGAATCTGGGCGTGGTGGCACACCCGTGATCCCAGCACTCTGGAGGCTGAGGCAGGAGGATCATTGTGAGTTCAAGGCCAGCTTGGGCTACAAAGTGAGCTCAAGGGCAGCCTGTGCCAGGCGTGGTGGCGCGCACCTATAATCCTAGCACTTGGGAGGCTGACGCAGGAGGATCACTGGGAGTTTGAGACCAGCCTGAACTGCATAGTGAGCTCAAGACCATCCTGAACTGTACAGCAAGACTGTGTCTCAAAAAGACAAAAATAAAAAGTTGTCCAGACTGGCCTTGAACTTGTGATCTTCCTGCCTCAGCTTTCCAGAGTGATTACAGGTGTGCACTACTGTGTTGATCTCAAAGTTTTAACCTTTCCTGTGTGATAAACACCCAGGAAAGGGCGCCCATTATTAATGTACAGTGCAATGAATTTGAGATCAGCATAACTGTGTGACCAACACCCACGTGGGAAAGTGGAGCATCATGCTGGAACCCCTGAACCCTGCTGTGGCTAGGCATGGGGTGCACAGCCGTAATTCCAGCACTATGGGGTCCAAGATAGGAGAATTGCCTTATGTTTGAGGCCAGCCTGGACTACACAGTGAGGCCCTGTCTCAAAAACAAACCAACCAATCAAGCAAACAAACAAAAACAACCCTACTGAGTCGTCCTTTTTTTTTTTTTGAGACAGGGTCTCACTATGCAGTTTGGCTGGCCTTGAACTCACTATGTAGCTCAGGCTGGCCTCAAACTCATGGTAATCCTCCTGCCTCAGGCTCCTGAGTGCTGGGATTACAGGTGCGCACCACCACACCCAGCTAGGGCCTGCTTCTGTCATTAGTCCTCACCTGCTCCTCTTCTTCCCCCAAGGTGATCACTGTCCTTAGGGCACAGATCAGCTGTGCCAGTACAGGCAATCAAACCCTGGGCCTTCGCACTGAGCAGAATCCCCAGACCCTCATATTTTATTGTGAGACACAGTCTCACTAAACTACCCAGGTGGGACTCAAGCTTGTGATCCCCCTGCCTCAGCCTCCCAAAGTGTGGGGATTACAGGCGTGCCTCACTGTGCCTGGCTTAGCTGTGCCCGTGTGTGTGGTTTAAAGGGAATCTACTGTCTTATGCCCAGCATGATCACCAGTGAGATCCAGACACATTCCTGTGTATCCCTGAGGGCTGCTTGCTCTCGCCCCAGGCAGTAGTCACCTGTGTAAGAAGCCTCCCCAGTGCACCAACACACCAAGCAACCAGGGCTGGTCCGTGTGGGGCAACCCTGTTGGTGCACAGCCTTCATGGACATGGGTATGGAGTTCCCATGGTTCCGCACCAGGCAGCGGGGCACTGGACCCTCCTGCGTGTTTAGCTTTAGCCCGCGCTGCCACACTGGCACTGTCAGCTGCCTGGGGGCAGCATTCATTCTGCCTGCACCGAATCCTCACCAGTGTTGGGGAGGGTCAGGGTTTCTCTCGGTCATTCTGGCTGACTGGAAAGGTGTATTCCTGTGGTTTTAATCTGCCTTCCCCTAATGACTAGCGATGGGGTGCTGGGGATGGAGCCCAGGGCCTCACGTGTGCCAGGCACGTGCTCACCAAGCCAGATGCCAACCCTGTGACGCTGCTGTTATATCATACACCACCGCGGGAGGCGGGGAGCATCTTTTCCTCCTTCCTCCCCTCTCTCCCTCCCTCCTTCTCTTCTCGAAATACTGGGATGGACCCCAGAGCCTCCGCACTGAGCTGTATCTCCAGCCCTTTTTAGTTTTCATGTGGAGACAGGGTCTCACTAAACCTCTTCAGGCGGGGCTTAAATTTGGGCTTCTCTTGCCTCAGCCTCCCAAAGTGCTGGGATGACAGGCCTGCGCCGCCTGCTGAGCCCTGCACACGCTCTGCCCGTGAGCTATCGCCCTGGCCCGCTAAAGTGATGATTGCAAAGAGCTGAGAAGAGTGGTTCTAACCAGAAGTGATTCTGCCTCCCAGGTGACATATGACTTTGTAGCTCGCTCTGGTTTTGGTTTTATTTTATTTTTGTGGTGCGGCATGGAGCCTGGGGCTTGTGCGTGCACGGCAGGCACTCCCCACTGGGCTGCACCCCTAGCTCTGGGAGACACGTTTGCTTGTCAAAGAAGGAAGAGATGCCGGGACCAGGGATGCTGCTCGGTATCCTCTGGGCCAGGGTCTCGCACCACTGAGAACAGCCGTCCACAGGCCAAGGAGGGAAGCGCTGGCTGGGGACAGTCCCTGAAGCACTGGGGGTGCCACTGGAGACAAGGGACACTCACCGATCACCTGCAGGCTCTGCTTGGTGTGCTTGGCATATATGTTGTACAGCTGTTTCTTTAACTTCATGATCTCTTCTGCCTGGATGGCAATGTCTGTGGCTTGGCCCTGCGGGGGGCCCAAGGGGAGACAGATGGTGAAGGCAGGAACGGAGGCAGCCCCCGTGGGGCTTGGCGTGGTTTCTGGGTCCCCCACATTCCGCTTAATCTTAGGCACTACCAGGAAAGCTCCCTGACCACACTGACTACTTTCTTGTAATCTTCTGTTTTATTTTGCTGCTGTGGATCGAGCCCATGGCTTTATGAATCCTAAGCAAGTGCTTTACCACTGAACTGCACATCCAGCCTGCATGTCTCATCTTCTTTTGTTATTAACCATTTTTTTTGTGGGTTTTTTGCTTTTTATTTCTTGAGACGGAGTCTCATTATGTAGCTCAGGCGGGCCTTGAATTCACAGTGATCTTCTTGCCTTAGCCTCCCAAGTGCTAGGATTGCAGGGGAATGTGCCACCATGCCTGAAAATGTATACAGTGACCCCTCAACCTATTGCAGGAGTCACGTATTCTTATTTTTTTTTGCATCTTGACCCGGTTGACCAGGTGGGACCAGACCCAAGCTCGGGTGTCCAACAGCTGCACTGTGAGTGGTTTTCTTATGTGAGGCCCCCAATCCCAGGCCTCCTCCCCATCTGCCTCCCTGAATGCCTCCCACACCCAGGGCTACCAAGATCCATGTCTTCCCAGGTACCAGCCACGCACCAAAGCCACACTGCCAATTCCACTGAAATAGCTCAAAGCAACCAACTGCGAATCTGCCCTCCCACCGCCTCCCTCCCTTCCCGTGGGTATTACAGTGAGGGCTCCCGCCGAGGGTCCCCTCAGCTCTCTCCCTTTTTCTTTCCTTTTGCAGCACCAGTGATAGAACCCAGGGCCTCATGCATCCTGGCCAAGCACTGAGCCTTGCCTCTGACACTGAAGTTTTAATTTACATTTTTTGCAGTACTAGGGATTGAACCCAGGGCCTTCATACTTGAGCTATATAGCCCCAGCCCTTTTTTTCTTTTTTCCTGAGACAGAGTCTTGCTAGGCAGTTTGGGCTGTGCTTGAACTCACTATGTAACCCTGCTGGCCTTGAACTCGAGGTGATCCTGTTGCTTCAGCCTCCAAGAATACTGGGGTTATAGGCACAGACCACCACACCTGGCTCTAAAACCTGTTTTTGGGTACAGAGAGCACAATGAAAATCTGCTATAAGTATTGCTTTCTCTGGGATGAGGGTATCACCCCCATCTGTTCAATTAAGAAAACCATTCTCACAATTCTGAGCGCCTTTTGCGTTTTTAAGCAGCACTGGGGATCGAACCCCAGGCCTAGAACAACCTGACTACTCCATCCCCACTTGCGCCACAGGGACAAGAATTCCTAGGGAGTCAGGTCCAGCAGCTCAGGCTGCTCCCACTGGTCCTCATGAAGCGTGCTTCTCTGGGTGGGGCCAGCCGGAGCTTCGGCTGACCCGAGGTCCCTCTTTCTCCAGCTTCCTTCCTTTTCTGATCCTTTTCGTGGGATTGTTTCAGGACGCTGTCTCTGCTCTTAGCATTCAGTATGCTCAACACGCCTGACTAAAGCCCGTTTGAAAGCTCTGATGCCCACACCTGGTCTGCACCCATCACGACCTGCCATTGCTATTGACCTTCCACTGCCAATGTCTCTCATCATCTAGACCCTGCCTACAGCTGGGGAGGCTAGAACTCACCCGGGCGCCCCCAGAGGGCTGGTGGATCATAATTCGGGAGTTGGGTAGCGAGTGGCGCATGCCAGGGCTGCCCGCAGCCAGAAGCAGGGAGCCCATGCTGGCGGCCTGGCCCACGCACCACGTGCAGATGGGGTTCAGGATGTACTGCATCGTGTCGTAGATGGCCAGCCCCGCAGTCACCACACCACCTGCGGGCGGGAGAGCAAGAGAGGGCTGTGCCAGCCCCGCCCCCTCCCCCATCCTGTCCCTGGCACTGGGGAGAGGCTGCCCTTTATGGCGGGGCACAGACAGAACTGCCTCCGCACACAGAAAGGTGACAGGTGACAGATGGGGACAGGGTCAGTCCCTGCACCAGAGCCAGGTAACTACAGTCACATATGCACATGGGGTCGGGGGACCAGATCTACCAAATTTCCTGAAGAAGCTAGAAACCAGAAGAGAGCAGGGGTTGAGAGGGACAGCGCTGCGGGCAGCCTGCATGCCTCGAATGTGGCGGCTCATCTCGGCGTGGCCTTGGGCAACTTACTCAGCTTCTCAGAGACACGCAGATTAGAGGTCCCGGTAAGAACAAGGACACTTCACAAAAAACTCAGCGTAGGAAGTAATCAAAGTTTTCTAGTTGTTTTTTGGGGTGGACACAATCTACCCACTTATTTATTTTTACAGTGCCAGGTACTGAATTCAGGTCCCTTGCCCTGTCCAGCCCTTTTCATATTTTTTTATTTTGAGACAGCATCTTGCTAAGTCACTAAACTGGCCAGGCTGAGCTCAAGCTGGCCTCTTGCCTCAGCCACTCAAAAGTGCTAGGAATACAGGCCTTTGCCTTCTTGCCGGGCTTAGTTTTCTGAGACAGGGTTTCACTACACAGGCCAGGGTGGCCTCAAAATCATGATCCTTCTGCCTCAGCCTCCTGAGTGCTAGGATTATGGGCATGTGCCACCATAGCCAGCTATCTACCAATTTTAAAGTGATGACCAGGTCAAATTGGCAAAAACACTCTATGAGGCATCAAAGAGGCCACGACGCATGGCATGAATTTAGCTGTTGGTTTGTGACCCTACACATTGTCTGAACCTACGTTTCAAAGCAAGCTATAGGCCACTTGTGGTGGTATAGGACTGTCATCCCTATACTCAGGAGGCTGAGACAGGAGGACCATCACAATTTTGAGGCCAGTCTGAGCTACAGAGTGAGAACCTATCTCAAAAACTAAAAGCAGCCTGGCACGGTGGCACACACTTGCAATCTCATCACTCGGGGTGGCTGAGGCAGGAGGATCACCATGAGTCCAAGGCCAGCCTCAGCTACACAGTGAGACTTTGTCTCAAAAAACAAAACAAAACAAAACAAAACAACCAAAATGGAAAGACAAAAGGAAGGCCCCTCTTGGTGGTTTGAAGACACGCAGAGGGTTCCCCGGGGAGGACACCCTGAGCTAGGGATGTGAGTGCGGAGTTCCTCGGGGCCCCTTGGCGAGCCCCCAGCACCCGGGGCACCCCCTCACCAGGGCTGTTGATGTACATGTGGATGGGCTTCTTGTTGCTCTCGGACTGCAGAAACAGGAGTTGTGCGATCACCAGGCTGGCCACGCTGTCATCGATCTACAGGTGGGACGATGGCGGCACCCCCACATTGGGGGTGGGAGAGAGATTTAAGGGTGGGTTTTTCAAGGGTTCCTGGGGATCGCTCAGGAGACCAGGCAGGGAAGTCAGATCCCAAATAAGAAGAGACAGGGAAGTCAGTCAGTGATGCATGCCAACACTCTGGGAGGCTGAGGCAGGAAGATGGAAAGTTTGTGACAAGACTGGGAAACTCAGTGATTTAGCAAGACCCTGTCTGAGCCGGGCGTGGTGGTGCACGCCAATCCCACCACTTGGGAGGCTGAGACAGGGGGATCGTTGAGAGTTCGAGACCAGCCTGGGCTACAAAGTGAGCTCAAGGCCAGCCTGAACTGCACGGCGAGACCCTGCCTCAAAAAGACAACAAAAAAGAAGGCCCTGGGTTCAATCTTCAGCACAAACTAAAAAAAAAGTATCACGAAGAATTCAGGACGTAGGACTTAGGGCAGGGGGCACTAGGGGTGCAGTCGGGACCCAAGGTGTTTGGAGCACAGGACGGTCTCAGGTCAGAAGGGGTGGGGACGGGGACTGAGCGTAGGAATGTGAGAGAGGTCCTAGGGGTCGGGGAGGTCGTCCGGGACGGGGGTTCCCGCCGGCACTCACCGGGCCCATGACGCACACGATGCGCTCCCGCAGCAGTCGTGAATAGATGTCATAGGCGCGCTCGCCGCGACCCTGGAGTGCAGAGACGGATGTGAGAGGTCGGGGGACCCATAGTCGCCCCAGCCCTGGCCGTGTCCCCACCGGGCCGCTGTACCGTCTGTTCCACCACGATTGGAATGAGCGGGAGGGCCCGGGCCGCCGTCGCGTGCAGGCTCCGCCGCAGGGCCAGGTCGCTCCTGAGTATCTTCTGCGGCGGGGGGCGAATGGCGAGGCGAGGCCCCAGCACCAAGAACTTCCCTGCCGCCACCCGAAGCTCCCGCACTAACATTCGGGGCCACATGCCTGCGCGCGTCCTTCCCGACTTCCGTCCGATGAAAAAACTACGACGCCCGGCATGCCTTGCGCCTAAGGAGCATGCTCGTTAGGCCGCCCAAGTTTGGAAGCGGAGCGAGTCTGGGGGCGGGCTCAGGGGAGGAGACGGAGGAAGAAGAGATACGTGGGGGCGCTGGACAGCTTTTGGAGCTGCCGGTTCGAGTCCCCTCCCCAGTCTTTTGGTCTTTATGTTTTTTGAAGGGAAATATTTTATTGGATGGGAAATATTTTATTTTATATTTAGAAAAGTTTTATTAGAGCGTGTTTGCGTTACATCCTGTTTACGTTCCTTGTGTGGAATTGGTGCGTGTGCATAACGGGTCCCTTCCCATGTGAGAAGGATCTCTCTCCCTACCTCCTACAATCTATCTCTTACTTTGCACATTATTTGTATTATGGGCTTCTCATAGCAGAGAACCCACGTGGTATATAAGCTTGTGTGCCTGATTTTTTTCATCGAACATTTGGTCTTTAGGGGCATCTATTTTCCCACCAGGGATTCAAGTTTATTTTTATGGCAGCGTAGTACTCCACTGTGTGTAAATACATTTTCTTTATCCATTCCTGTGTTGATGGACATGCAGGCTGCTCCTAGGATTTAATATTGGAGTTGTGTGGCTATACATGTGCGTATGCATGCATCATGTACTGTGATGTCTTGAAGGGGAATAGCTGGCTCAAGAGGAATTTCTAGTTTTAGTTTTTGGAGGAGTTTCCATACCCATTTCCACAGTGGTTGTGCTAGTAACAAAAGAGAAGCCTCTCCCACCCCCAGTCCTGTAGCATTTATTATTTGATTTCCTGATGATAGGCCTTCTTTCAGGGGTAGGATGGAATCTCAGTGTTTTTAAAATTTGCATTTCTCTAAGGGCTAGAGATGCTGAGCATTTCTTCATGTATTTATTAGCCATTGATACTTCCGCTGTAAAGTGTCTGCTCATTTCACGTACCTGTTTTTGAGGGGGTTGTTTATTTTGGAGGGTCTTTTTTCGTTGTTAGTTCTTTATAAATTCTAGGTAATTGTCCTCTGAGAAAACGTTGACACATTTTTTTCCCATTCTGTAGGTTTTCTTCTCAGTCTGTTGGTTGTTTCTTTTGCTGTGTGAAAGCCTTTTAATTTGATATGATCCCACTTGTTGATTCTTGGTACTCTTTCCAGTGTAACCAGGGAAAGTCTAGTTCAAAAAGTCTTTGCCTGCATCTACGACTTCAAGGGTTTTATCTGTTTTGTCTTCCAGCAGGGTAAGTGTTTCTGTTTTAACGTTTAGTTTTTTGATCCATGTAATTTTAGTTTAGTACATGGGAAGAGAGACAGATCTAGAGTCCACATGTGGCTAGCCAGATTTGGAGGCTTTCTTTCCTCTGGTGTATGTTTCTGGTCAAAGACCAAAGACATGAATGTGCTTGGGGTTGTTTCTGTGTCATGTCTCTTTCCGTGTCAGTGCTATGCTACGGCTTTGCAGTATAACTGCAGGTCTGGGAGTGTGTGCCTCCCGCTTTGCTCACGTCACCCAGGCTTGCTTTTGCTCCTGGATTGGGTCTCCTCTGGTTCCATATGCAGTGTAGGATTTTTCTCTAGTTCTTTGAAGATATTGCTGGTATTTTGATTGGGAGTGTGTTAAATGTGTCTTCTCTGTTTTGCAAGTATGGTCATTTTGACTATATTGCTTCTGGCTGTCCCGGAACAGGGGTGATCATTCCATTTTCTAATGTTTTCTTTGATTTCCTTTTTCAGAATACTGTAGTTTTTGTTGTAGAGGTCTTTCACTTTCTTAGTTAGGTTAATTCCCATTTAACTTTCGCTGGTGCTGTTGTGAATGGTGTATCCTCCTAATTTCTTTCTCAGTGGGTTCATTATTTGTACACAGGAATGCTATTGATTTTTGTGTGTTAGATTTTGTATCCTGATACATTACTGAATTTGGTTATTCTAAAACCTTTCAGTGGATTCTGTTGGATCTTCTGTGTAAAGGCTCATGTCTTCTGTAAAGAATGGTAATTTGACGTTTTCCATATATATATATCCCTTTTATTTCTTTTTCTTGCCTAATTGCTCTTTTTTTTTTTTTTTCTGGGACCGGGGATCGAACTCAGGGCCCTAGTGCTCAGCGGCAAGCACTTAGCCCACTGAGCTGTACCTCCAGCCCTGATTGCTCTTGCTAATGTTTCAAGTACTATGTTACACAGGAGTGGTGGAGAGGACATCCATGTCTTGTTCCTGATTTTAGGGGGAAAAGATTCATTTTTCCCCCGTTAGCTATGATGCTGGCAGTGGGTTTGTCATAAATAGCTTTTATCAGGTTGAGATAAGGTCCTTCTATATCTATTTTCTTCATTTTATTTTATCATGAATCAATGTTGGGTTTTGTCAAAGGCTCTTTTTGTATCTGTTGAGATGATCAGGTAATTTTTGTCCTTGCTTTTGTTTATGTGATGTGTTACAGGCTTTGATTTGCGTATGCTGAACCATCCTTGAATTCCTGGGGTGAAGCCTGCTGGCTCATGATCTTTTTGGTGATTCATTGTATTCTGTTTACCAGTCTCTTTCTGAGGAGTTTTGCATGTATACTCATTAAAGAAGTTGGTCTGCAGTTCTCTTTTTTCATTGGGTTGTCGTCTGGTTTTGGATTCAGGATAATGATAGCTTCCAGGAATGATTTTGGAAGTACTCTTTCACTTCCAGTCTATTCAAGAGCTTGAGGAGTTTTGGTGTTAGGTCTTCCCTAAAGTCTTTGTAGAATTCAGCAGTGAATCCACCTGGACCTGGGCTTTTCTTTCTTTCTTTTTTTAATGACTGCTTTAATTCTCTGCTTGTTATTGTATTATTCAGGGTTTAAAAGTCTTCTTTACTCAATTTTGGAAATTCAGCTGGGCGTGGTGGTGCACGCCTGTAATCCCAGCATTTGGGAGGCTGAGGCAGGAGGATCATTACGAGTTCAAGGCCAGCCTTAGCTACAAAGTGAGCTCAAGGCCAGCCTACACTGCATAGCAAGACCTTGTCTCAAACACACACACACACACACACACACACACACACACACAAATCATTTCCAATGAGCCCAACTTCATCTTGGAAGTGAGGGCCCTGGAAGAGCTACCAACCCAGGGGGACTGACACCCCCAGAATTCTTCCCAGCCAGGTTTGCCAACCTGTGGGATAGAGGGGTGCATCCCAGGCCATGGGAGCCCAGAAGTGGACTCCGTGAACTCTACTGGGACATGGGTCTGCGGTTGTCCGAGGCGGTGGGCAGCGCAGCTCCAACCCCAAGAGTCTGCAGCTGGCGGAGGAGCCCCTCGGGGCAGGGTTGGGCTGGGACCTGACCCATGAAGGGGCTGAGAGGCAGCTAAGGCGCAGCCGGGTGGAGTCCCTGGAGGCTGGAAGGGTGGAGAGACTGGCAGCTGGGGATGGATGGGACGGGCGAGGTCTTCAAAACTTGCACAGAAGGTAGGGTATTAGCTCTGAACTTTGAAGGAGTAGGAGTTTGTTAGCTTGGGAGAGGCGATTCCAGCAAAGGAGGGGGGTAGAAAGACTCCTGGTAAGGTGTGGGACCCTCCTTCTCCTCTGCACGTAAAAGCAGACTGTTCTTCATCTCTCACCTCAGATGTCACCTTCTAAGAGTTCCTGTCTGTTTTGTCTCAGGGCCTAGGACAGTGCCTGGTGCACAGTCGGTGCTCGTCAAATGCATGTTGAGCCCAGGGACAAGGAGGCCCCTTGGGAGAGAGGGAGGATAGGAGAGAGCGCTTCGGAGGAATCTGTAAACCAAGGGTCATGATAATGTACCTCCTAGAGATGTGCAGAGGCCAGGAATGTAGTAAGTGCTTCCCTGTTATTAGCTCTCCATGCGTATCAGTTACTGACACCCTACATCAGCGACTGTGGGGGCCTGAGAAACCCTCCTAGGTGAGGGTCTGCTTGATACGGTCTTTTAGGGGTGGCACCAGGAATTGAGTTGAGGAACTTGCGCTTGCCAGGCAGGTGCTGTGGCCCTGAGCTACATCCCCGGCCCTTGATATGGATTTTGGTGTATAGGTTGTTTAGCAAGCAGCTCTGGCCTAAGTGCTGGACTCAAAGTTGCTGCCAGGCCGGGCACAGGGGAGGCGCACGCCTGTAACCCCAGCACTGGGGAGGCTGAGGCAAGAGGATCATTGGGAGTTGGAGACCAGCCTGGGCTACAAAGTGAGCTCAAGGACAGCCTGAACTGCATAGCGAGACCCTGTCTCAAAAAACAAGAAGAAGAAGCTAATGCCCATCCCCTAGATAAAAGTCCTTATCTAGCGTGCAGTCCACACCCTCTAAGGGGTCCCATGCTCCCAGCCTCCTGGAATCAGAGACAGGAGGCTAAGACGTGAAGCGGAGACACAGTTTGCAGGAGGCAGGTGCGGGCAAACGCTTGCAGGTGGGACCTCAAGGCAGACATCACTCGGACACAGAGGGCGGTGCCCTGCAGTCTGCGAATTACCTTTCACTGTCAGCCACTGTCCCCAGCTGGGAAGAGAAGCTGTGTGAACTGGGGTGGCCCAGTTTCTGCAGTGAGTCAGGTGGGTGGCTTGCCTGGCTGGTTCCCCCAGGCCCCAAGCTTCTGCCCTGCCCTACGCAGAAGGGCGAGGCCACCAACTGCCACCGCCCCGAGGGTCCTGCGCTGTCCTCGCCCGTCGCGTCCATCCCGGCTCCCAGTCTCTCCACCCTTCCAGCCTCCAGGGACTCCACCCGGCTGCGCCTCAGCTGCCTCTCAGCCCCTTCTCCATGGATCAGGTCCCAGCCCAACTCCGCCCCGCCGGGCTCCTCCGCCAGCTGCTGTGGACACTTGGGGTTGGAGCAGCGCTGCCCATCGCCTCTGACAACCACAGCGCCTCCTTCCTCCTCCCTGCCACGCCCACTGGGCGGGGCACAGGCTGAGCCACGCCCCGACCCGGTACAAAGTTATTACCATTAATTTTGAATTTGTGAGACAGGGTCTCACTGTGTAGCTCAGGCTGTCCTTGAGCTCACTATGTAGCCCAGGCTGGCTCAAACTCCTGGTGATCCTCCTGCCTCAGCACCCCCCACGAGCTGGCATTACAGGTGTGGGCCACTACACTTGGTCTTCTGGTGTTTCTTTTTTTTTCCTTCTTTTTTTGTGTGTGTTTGCGGTACTGAGGTTTGAACTCTGGGCCTTGTGCATGCTGGGCAAGTACTCTACCACCGAGGTACGTCTGCACCCCGACCACCATGCCTGTTTTTGTTTTTGTTTTTTTTTTGTCTTTTTGAGACAGGGTTTCACTATGCAGTTCAGGCTGGCCTTGAACTCACTTTATAGCCCAGGCTGGTCTCGAACTCTCAACGATCCTCCTGCCTCAGCCTTCCGAGTGCTGGGGTTACAGGCGTGTGCCACACCATGCCTGTTCTTAGTTGTCATCTTCTGCATAGAACCCCGACCAAAACAGTGCCATTAACTAATTTATTTTCTCCTTTATCGATTCTAAAAGTGTGAGTTCTCTGGGCCTAGAAGTTTGACTATCTTGGTCACCTTTAGGACATGGTGACCAAACCTTTCTGTTTAGGACTCACAGGAAGACTGGGGTGGGGTGCTGGGGACAGAACCCAGGGCCTCGCACTTACTAGCCAAGTGCTCACCATGGGCCACACCCAAGCCCTGTATCACTGATAAAATGAAATTGCATAGTGACTTGAAATCTGAGAAGAAAAAAAAAGGCACATGTAGAATAATGCCAGCACATTGTGGGCACTCCAGAAATGCTTAACGTGTGTCCCTCACACTGCTCCTGACTTACTTGGGCCAATAAATTTGGAGTGATTGAAAGAATAAATTAAAAAAAAATGAATATCTTTGCTCTCTGGGGAAATCAGCTTCTCCTGATGGTTTTAGGGTCACTGTCCACAGTCAGGGAGAAGCTCTAGCCGCTCTTAGCTTTTGGGGGACGAACAAAAACAGGCCTACTGCTCTGGTGGGGACTGAAAATTGAAAGACACCAGGCACAATGGCACATCCAGTCATCCCAGTGCTCTAGGAGGCTGAGGCAGGAGGATCTCAGGTTCCATCCCAGCCTGGGCAACTTAATGAGGCCACGTCTCAAAATAAAAAGTAAGGAAAAGGCTGAGGATGTAACTCAGTGCAAAGGTCCTGGTTCCATCCCATTACTGCAGAGAGAGAGAGAGAGAGAGAGAGAGAGAGAGAGCGCTGTGGATAAACGGATGGTCTGATGAATGCTTCCTAAACATTGCTACAGGAATGAGAGCCTGGTACATGCCCAGCAAGTGATCTAAACTTGAGGCACACTTGCACCCTTAAATATTTTATTTTTAATGTTGAAAGAGTGTCTTGCTAAATTGTCCTGGTTGGCCTTAAACTTGTAATCTTCCTGCCTCAGCCTCCTGAGTGCTGGGGTGACAGGCGTGTCTCGTTACTATTTGCTGAACCATACAGTGTAACCATTATTTCCATGACATTTGTGTCCTGTTGGGCATTGTTCCCAACCTTGGAACGAACTACAGCCTGCGGGAGGGAGTATGTGGGTCCTGTGTGGAGACCCCTGGCCTACACCACCACACCCAGGTCAGTCTGGTGAGTTCAAGAGATTCTGCCTCGGGGCAGCCAGGGCTGGGCCTTTGATCTTCCTTACCCATACCCTGGTCTCCTGGTCCAGTTTTTGGGCTTTAAATACCTGTGGCCGTAGTTGGCCTCAGCGCCTGGCACAGCGAGCCCTGGCCCCAGGTTGCTCTCCCCCTAGGGTTCCATGGCCCCCTTCCCCCTGCATCAGGTTTGTCTTCCCCACCCAACTGTCTCCGGAGCTCCAGACCCCTCTTGGCCGATGTCTCAGCTTCACGTTAACAGATCTGAAGCTGATCTTATCACCCTGCCTAACTCTTCCCACCTTCATCCTTACATTCACCCATGCAAATAAACGATGGAGTTGAAGCTACACGTGGGGACCCACGCCAGTCATCCCAGCACTCAGGAGGCTGAGGCAGGAGGATCTCTGAGAGTTTGAGGCTGGCCTAGGCCCACATAATGAGTTCAGGGCCACCCTGAACTACATGATGAGATGCTATCTCAAGAAAACAAAATAATACAAGCAAACAAATATCCCACGTACATTTCTTGTGTCATCGTCCTGGAATCCATAAGGTTGAGATGGAGGCGTCACAGGCCAAGTGCCCTACTAACCTGCAGAGAAATTTCCCCCGCCTCGTTGTGCTGCTGGTGGTTTCTCAGCAGTCTCTGATGTTCCTTGGGGAGCAGAGAGACGCCTTGCTCCCAGCCTGCACCTGTTGGTGGCTGTCCAAGCCCCGCCCCCTTGCTATGGCGCCACGGGTTGAATGCAGGGCCTCGCGCTGAGCACCCCCCACCCCGGCCCTTTCTACTTTTATTTTGAGATTTGGAGACAGGCTTTCACTAAGTCACTTTGTTGCCAGGTTGGAAGTGATTTTGAGCTCCTCCTGCCTCAGCCTCTCAAGTGCTGGGATGAGGGGTATGGGCCGCTGCCGTAGGTCCTGGTAGACACCTTGGAAAGTGCAGGCCACTCCCTGAAACAGGGCTCCAATGTGAGGTTTGCTTAAGTCCTACCTGCCAGACTCACTGGCAAATTTGAGATCTAACCTAATTAATTCATTTCAGTGGCTCTGGGGAGTGAACCCTGAGCCAACCCTCCTCCCTTTTTTTGTGACAGGGTCTCGCTATGCAGTTCAGGCTCGCCTTGAGCTTACTCTGTAGCCCAGGCTGGTCTCCAACTCCCAATGATCCTCCTGCCTCAGCTTCCTGAGCGCTGGGATGACAGGCGTGCGCCACCACACACAGCAGCCCTTTTCATCTTTTTTATCTTGAAACTTAGTTACGGCTGAGCTCACACCTGTAACCCTCCTGCCTCGTCCTTTCAGGTGTATAACCTTTGTTATCCATAGCCTCTGTTCTCCTGGGCAAGGATAAACTTTGCATGTGGAGCTTCTTTGACTTTCAACATCTCCAAATTTGCTGCAAGTTTGGTCCCGCCCACACGACACTCGGGCATGCTATTATTTTCATTGACATTATACAATTTTCCAAACATGTAGGAATAATGCAAATAGCCAGGTGTGGTGGCACATACCCATCGTCCCATTGCCTGGGAGGCTGAGGCAGGAGGGCCGCTGGGAGCTCAAAACCAACCTAGGCTACACAATAAATTTGAGGCTGCCTGAACTACAAAGTGAGACAGAGCCTCCCAAAATCGAACCAAACAAAACCAACCAAACAAAAAACCAAAGAAAGAAAAAACATATAGGAAACAGAACAGGGCCTGATGGTTTATCTGTGTTAGAACACATGTAGAAACTTCTCTTTTTCTTTCCTGGAAGAAGTTTTTGGGGATGGAACCCAGGGATGCTTCTGCACTAGGATATACCCCCAGTCCTTTTTACTCTTTTTAAATTTTATTTTAAGACACAGTCTGGCTAAATCTCCCAGGCTGGACTCAAATTTGTAATCCTCTTGCCACAACCTCCCGAGTAGCTGGGATTACAGGTATGCGCTGGCCAGCCCAGTGAATTTTCTTCTCTGTTTATAGCCCACTGTTTGGACATATCACATTTTGTTTCTCCACTCACATGTTGATTAAAAATGAGCCCAGTACGGTGGCGCACGCCTGTAACCCCAGCACTCAGGAGGCTGAGGCAGGAGGATCATTGGGAAGTTCCGGGCCAGCCTGGGCTACAAAGTGAGCTCAAGGCCAACGTAAGATACATAGCAAGAACCTGTCTCAAAAACAGAAACAAAACAAAAAGTTTATCAGTTGCTTTATTTATTTGTGTACTAGCTAGGCACAGTGGTGCATGCCTAGAGTCCCTATATGGGAGGCTGAGGCAGGAGGACCAAAATTTTGGGGCCAGGGTAATTTGGTGACTTAATGAGACCATGTCTCGCAACAAAATTAGTCTGGAGTAGTTACAAATATCCCCAAAAGTGCATTAATAGCACAGGGGCCTGAGGAGGGAGCTTGGTAGAGCGCATGCTTAGTGTGTGTGCAGCCAAGTCCCGTCCCCAGCAGCAAAAAGTAAATAAAATAAAGTAAATGAAAATAAGAGGCCAAGGGTGTAGCTGAGCACTTAGGTAAGTACTTCAAGTGTGTGTGACCCTGGACCCCTCCCCAGTGTTGGAGCAGACAAGCAGCAAGTGGAGAAATAATGGCACGCAGCCACCCCTTGCACCTACACAAAATCTCTCCAGTGGTGACGTCTTACATAACCATACAATTTCAAAATCAGAAAATTTGCATTGATGTGATCTGTAGATTCCATTCACATTACAATAGTTTCAACCTTGGCTTCCTGCATTTGCATAATCTCATCCCCTACACAGATTTATAGAGCCAGTGCTGTGCTGATAAAGCTCAGTACATTTGTAAACTTTTTAAAATTTTCTGGTAATGAGAATTGAACTCAGGACCTTGTGCTTGTCAGGCAGGTGCTGTGCTGCTGAGCTATATGCCGGCCTTCTGGTAAGTTTGTTTTGAAGATGAAACTCTACAATCCTTCCAGGAATGGAAAGTGGGTAGTACCTGCTGTGCAGAGAACTGGCTTTACATAGAAATAGGTTGTAAACAACTGTTACTGCTGCTGACTGGATACTGTTGTCTGCCTTCTTTTTTTTGTTTTGTTCTGTCTTCTTCAGACAGTTTTGCTATGCAGTTCAGGCTGACCTTGAGCTCACTTTGTAGCCCAGGCTGGTCTGGAACTTGCAAAGATCCTCCTGCCTCAGCCTCCCGAGTGCTGGGATTACAGGCATGTGCACACTTTTTTTTTTTTTTTCTTTACTTGTCCTGGATGAGGTGGCACATGCTGGTAATCCTAGCAGTTGAGATGCTCAGGCAGGAGGATCTCTGTGCATTTAAGGTCAGCCTGGACAAAAGAGTGAGACCCAGACCCCAAAACTAACTAAACTAAACTAAATTTAACTAAACTAAACTTAAACTAAACTAAACACACTTGCCATTTAAAAAAAAATTAGTATATACTTGCAGTACATGATAATTACTTTCATGTAAGCCAACTTTTTAAACAAATTTTTGTGCCTGGGTCTCCTCCTGCCTCATCTTCCTGAGTAGCTGAGATTACAGACAAGCATCACTATGCCAGGCTTGCTGAAAGGTTTTGTCCAGTGAACAGATTAAGTGTTAAGAGGCTTAAAGTGCATGAGCTCTGAAGAGCCTCTCCAGCAATTGAGAGGGAATGGCTACTCACTCCATGGCAACATGATTTTGAATGCAGATCCAGGTGTCACCAAAATCTGCCTTCTGAGGGAACACTGTAGCTGAGACTACATCTCCCCAAGAGCAAGCTACATGTCCAGGCGTGGTGGCACACACCTGTAACCCCACACTCAGGAGGCTGAGGCACAAGGCTCACCACTTATGAGTTCTAGGCCAGCTTGAACTACATATTAAAATCCTGTCTCAAAAAAAAAAAAAAACCCTCAGAGGGTGTTTCTGTCACCGCAGCACTGTGCAAGGCTGAGGCAGTAAGATCACAAATTCTGGGACTAGCCTGAGGAACTAAGAGACTTAGCAAGACCCTGTCTGAAAATTTAAAAAATGGAAAATAAAAAAAGGGCTGGGATTGCAGCTCAGTGCAAAGGCTCTGTGTTCAATGCAAAAAAAAAAAAAAAATCCTTAGCAGGTGCCATTGTTACTGACATTATAAATGGGGACAGTAAGGCTCAGGAGTGATGTGGCCTGCCTTGCGCTACCGCTTACTGGTTGGTTGAGCTAGGAAAAAATGGACCCAGGAAACACTGAACGACATCTCCAGACCTTTGTAATTTTTTATTTTGAGACAAGAGCTCACTAAGTTACTAAGTTGCCCAGGCTAGATGTGAACTTGTAGTCCTTCTGCCTCAGCCTCCTGCATGCTGGGATGACAGGCGGGTGCTACCACGCCCAACTCCAAGTTCCTTTTACTAATTAATTAATTAATTTGAGGTTTTTGTTTTTGTTTTTGTTTTTGTTTTTTTTGGAGACAGGCTTTCACTATGTAATTCAGGTTGGCCTCAAACTGGAAGTGATCCTCCTGCCTCACCCCCCCAAGTGCTAGAATTACAGGTGTGCACCACTGTGCCTGGCCCCCTCCAAAAATTTGGTTTTGAGGCAGAATCTCACTAAGTCTCTTATCTTGCCCATGCTGGGGTTAAACTTGAGATCCTCCTGCCTCAGCCTCCTAGAGTCCTGCGAAAACAGGTGTGCACCACCATGGCCAGCAGACATATGGTCTTGACCCCTAAGAGAGATGGCTTCAAGCCAATCCATCTTTGCATAGCACCCACAGTGAGACGTTCCCAAAGGGGGAGTGGCAGTGTAAGTTTACTTAGCCAAGGGCTCCAGGGGGCCAGGCCAAGCCCAGCACAGTGGCTCTCTAGCCCCAGACCATGATAGCAGAAGTGGTGAGGGGCTTTTGGGTGGTATCCAGCCCAGTAGTTAAGAGCCTGGGTCCCTTGCTGCGTGTGGTGGCCTAGGTTTGTAATCCCAGTGCTTGGGAGGCTGAGGCAGGAGGATCACCATGAGTTCAAGGCCAGGCTGGGCTATATAGCCAGGTGCTGCCTAAAGAACAAAAACTCTGAGTCCCTGTCAGCCTGGTTGCTGCCACCATGTGCCTTTGCTCCCTCCCTGTGGTTAGCTGTCACACGGGGACAGCGATGTTCCTGGCCTCAAGGGATGGCCTGGGAAATGTAGCCAGCACCCCAACTCCTACTCCTGGGGAGAGAGCCTGGCCGTGGCCTGCTCCCCGCCCAGCTCTGGCTCACCTGAGCTGCCAGCGTCCCTGGGTAGCACCTGCCAGGCGGCCCTGGTGCAATTGGGGAGCCGCCTGGCAGGTTTTTCCTCTCACCCAGCCGCCGTCCTCTCCCCGCCTCGCCTGGGCTAGGCCCCTCCCCGGCAGGCACCCTAACCCTGCCGGGCCGCGCCAGGGCAGTGAGCGAGCAGCCGGCGCTGTGCAAGGACCATGCCGAGCATCGTGGCTTACCAGAGCTCTGAGGTGGACTGGTGTGAGAGCAACTTCCTGCACTCGCCGCTGGTGGCCGAGTTCTACAACACGGTGAGCTGGGCGGGCAGGCCCTGTGGGGAAGGGGCTGCAGGAAGCTCTGGGCTATGGGTTCAAAGCCCAGCTCCTCCTTCCTCGTCCTCATCAGGGAATCTTCCTGGGTCCGTTCTTCTGTCTGTGGCTCTGCACTCGTTGGCCACACAGACTGTTGGCTCCCATTCATTCATTCATTCATTCATTCACTCATCTTTCTCTACTACCAAGTGCTGTGACAGGGCTTGGACAGGGGCTGGCGGTCAGGTCCCAAGCAGAGAACATTGATATACAGCCCAGGGAGATGATGATGAAATGGGGGGTGCACAGGCAGCCCTGAAGACACCCAAGGAGGCCACTGAGTCAATGAGGGATGACCAGTGAGGGCTCCCTGGAGAGGTGGCTGGGTGTGTCTCGTTCCTGCTGGAATCCCAGCCCAGGGCGACTAACTTGTCCCAGTTCTCCTTGGGCAGTCCCCCTCCCTATTTTAAAAAATTGAGATGGGGTCCCCCTGCTTGCTTGCTTTTTTTAATTTAATGATTATTCAATTACCCCAGGGATTGAACCCAGGGATTTACACAGGCCAGGCAAGCGCTTACCACTGAGCCCCGTCTCCAGCCACTGCACACAGGGGTCTGTATAATCCAGGCTGACCTCAAACTTGTGATCGTCTCGCCTCAGCCTCTCGGTCAGAAGTGGTGGTGTACATCTGTAATCCCAGCTGCTCGGGAGGCTGAGGCAGCAGGATATCTAGTTAAACAATAGCCTGGGACATCTAATGACTTAGCAAGAACTCGACATAAAATTGAAAAAGCCATGGGGCGTAGCTCAGTGCAAAGCCTGCAGTATGGAAAGGGGCACTCCGTCAGGCTGCCCCGGGTTGCTATGACCCTGTGACCTAGTGGGTCCCTAAGTTTTGAGAGCGAGACCCTAGGCCCTCAAGTCTCCCTGGAATTCACTCCTCCTGGCCGGAGATGCCATTTCTGGCCCTCAGAGGTGGCCATCGGAGGTTGAGAGGCTCAGGCTTTTCTCGGTGGTCTCTTCATGGTCCAGAGAACCCTCTGTTCTGCCCAGTACCAATGTGGGCCCGGGAGCGCCAGGAGGATGGTGACTCAGGTGCAGCCTGGGCAGGTGTGGCCTCACTCACACATGCACTGCAAATCCTTGTGCACAGGGCCCTTCTTTAGCCCGTGTGAGTCGCAGCAAGTTGAACAATCTATGGAGATGTGTTTGGGTCCTGCACTTAAGTAAGGCAGGCCCTGTGGTAGGAAAGAGTTTACATCATCCCCGTGAGGACCTGCACTTCCAGACATCAATCCAACTTTTTGTAAATCCATCTTTATCTCCCATGTTGTGGATGCGTTTGGAGCTTTCTTGTTTTGTTCGTTTTTTTGAGACAGGTCTCAGTGTGTAGCCCAGGGTGGCCTCAAACTCATGGTGATCCTCCTGCCTCAACCTCCTGAGTGCTGGGATGACAGGCATGTGCCCCCACGCCAGGCTAGACTTTGATCTTTTTTATCAAAAAGGCTCTATCTGGGCTTGGTGGTACCGTTTATAGTCCTAGTGTTTTGGGAGGTTGAGGCAGGAGGATCACTGTGAGTTCAAGGTCAGCCTGGGCAAGTGAGTAATTTAGCAAGACCCTGACTCAAAATCACACAAAGAGCTGGGGACATAGCTCAGTGCAAGAGCCCTAGGGTGGAGCCCTCTTACCACAGAGGAAAAAGAGGGGGGCCGGGGATGTAGCTCAGTGGGGAGCGCTTGCCTGGCATGTGTGAGGTCCATCCCCAGCAACACAAAGAGGAAGGAAGGAAGGAGGGAAGGAAGGAAGGAAGGAAGGAAGGAAGGAAGGAAGGACGGAAGGACGGAAGGAAGGAAGGAAGGAAGGAAGAAAGAAAGAAAGAAAGAAAGACAGAAAGAAAAAGAAGAAGACTCCAGGCGTGCTGTGCACGGCTATGATCCCAGCACTTGGGAGGCTGAGGCAGGGAGATCACTTTGAGATTGAAGCCAGCCTGGGCTGCATAGTGAGACATTGTCTCCAAAAAAAAAAAAAAAAATTAAAATGCGGGAGAAGAAAAGGCGGAGCAGACCCGGCCGGCCGGTAGAGGAACACACCCAGAGTTCCACTGGGAGGGATTTCTCCAAAGCTTTGCGCCCCCACACCGCTGAGTGATAATCGCGTTGCTGAAGGAGGCAGAGGAGCGACGGAGTTTCTCGGTATAGACCTAGGTAGTAAATCTTTTTGGCTCCTGGGGACAAGCCGTGTTTCCCAGCTGTGCACCTCTGGGACCGTGGGCCAGGGCCCTGGGCGATATGCAAATGAGCGGGCGTGACCACGGGCTCCGCACTTCACTCAGGGGCGCCAGCCTGAATTTCCCATCGTTTCTCAGGTCATTACATAGTGATCAATTATTTTTTTAAAGTTGTTTGAAAGTGTGGATCATTTTTAGTACACACGCCTTGTAATACAAGGCAGAGGGTTGAACTTGGGCCATGGGCCATAATTGGCCAGCCTCTAGTATACTTACGTTTTGCCTCAAACCTCTAATTAAAAATGAATCCAAGAGCCAGGCACTGTGGTGTGCATATGTAATCACGAATACTTGGGAGGCTGAGCCAGGAGGATTGCAAATTCAAGGTTAGCCTGGGCAATTTAGCCGGACTTTGTCTCTAAATAAAAATAGAAAAGGGCTGGGCAGGGTGTAGCTCAGAGAGAAACTCCCCTGGGTTCAATTCCCAGTACTGCAATTGAGAGAGAGAGAGAGATCAACAGAGAGAGAGATCAAGGGTTGGTGACACTTTATCAGGAAAACACCTGCCTAGCATGCATGAAGTCCTGTTCAAACTCAGAAAGTGGAGTGTAAATTGGTGTGGCCTGGTAGAATATACCTGTAATCCCTGTTGCTCCAGAGGGTGAGGCAGGAGGATTGCTTGAGGCCAGTCTGAACAACACATTCAGATCGTATTTCAAAGAGTAAAATAAAAACCAGGCATGGTGGTGCATGCCCGTCACCCCAGCACTCTGGAAGCTGAGGCAGGAGGATCGGTGCAAGTTTAAGGCCAGCGGGGGCTACATAGTGAGTTTAAGGCCAGCCTGAAGTACATAACAAGAACTTGTTTTAAAAAAGCAAATGAACAACTCCCCTGCCCTACAAAAAACCCCAAATAAAATAAAATTTAAAATGAGTTTAGTTGTAGTGAATATAATACACTCATATAACTACTTCCTGTGGGCAACCTGACTATTTGATTTGTGTCAGGAGACAAATTTACAAATGATGCCTCCCCGCCTTAGTCACTGTGTCTTTAGGAATTTTTACCAAAGGAATCGTCTCAATACAGGGCAAGAGTCATGTACCAAGTCCTGCCTGAGTCACTTTTCACTAGAAGAAATCAGAGAACAAATGAAATGGAACCACAACATTGTAGCCATCCTGCGGGGCTGAAAGTTCTGGTAAAATACAACGTAGCTATTCATATCTTTTGTGGGGACATCAGTGAAAGATAAAATACGTAGCAGGAAAAAGCCTAGAGATCTGTTCGTGGTGGTGGTGGTTTCATCATGACCAGCTCAGGCTTCCGAGTGAGTCATGGCTCACAGCTGGAAACTGTTGTTTTCCCAGTGCTGTCTGGAAGGAGTTGTGAGTTCAGTTAGGGAGGCAGAGCCTAGCCCTCCATGGTCAGGGTAGGGAAGAGGGCAACAGCCAAGGACTCAGCCAGGCTGTTGGGAGGCTGAATGGAAAAGGGCACCTGGAGTTGGGTTTTGAAAGATGAATAGGAGTTTGAGGAGTGGCTAGCAGTCCAGGAAAAGAGGACAGAAGAAGGGGAGGGGACACATGAAAAGTCTTTGAAGTACCAGAGGTGCTGGTCAGACTCAAAGAGCAGAAAGTTTGCTTTTGCGGCTGAAAAGCGGCGAGAATCAGACGCATCCTGAAAGCTGGGTTGGAGGGTTTGAAATGTATTGAGTATTTATTGATGGGTTGATTTGTTCAACTAAAGTGCTGTATGCCAACCCGTGTTGGGTGATCCCGGGGTCCATGGAGGCACTGCGCTCCCCAGCTGTGGGGGTCCAGAATTCCAAGTGTGTTCTTCTGGCCTCAGAGGGAGGCAGACGCAGGACTGTCTCCAGGCTATGGGGGAGGGGGTGAGGCCCCTGCTTACCGAGCGAGGGGCCCTGAAGGTGGCCCTGCTGGGGACACTATCTCTGTGCAGACAGGAGATGTTCTCCAAGGCCCTGCTGCCAAAGGGAATGGTGGGTATCAGGGCCTTGGGCAAGAGAGTGCAGGCTGTTGGGAAACAGCTGGCGGTCGGAAGCCAGAACCTGGCTGCCGGTGGAACAGGAGCTGCAGAGTAAGGGAGAGGACGGAGCGTTCTTGGGGCCAAATCAGCAATGCCGGCCAAGGAGGGCCAAGGAGCGCATGCTCCCTCCCGAGGGCACTGGGGAGCCATATATGGTGTGGTGTGAGGTCAGCTGCAGGTAAACCAGGAGAGCCAGGAGCATTCACGGATAGCAACAGAGGTCAAGGGCGGGGCTGTGGGTCATCCCAGTTAGCAGCTCCTCTCCTTAGCCTGGGTCCTGGTCTCCTTCTGAGCTGCTGACTACTTAGAGTTCGAAGTAGTACAGGTGGAAGTTTCAAGGCTCTGCACAGGCTGCTGCGAAGCTGATTTTCATCTTTGGTTTTCGAGCAGCATCAGAGCTGTGCACCTGACCCTCTCCTGGGAGCTCCCCCTCTACAGTCAGGTGCAGAACCAGGGACGCTGGGGCCCTGAGGCCAAAGAAGCTGTAGGGGCCATTGCAGAGATCAGGGAGCATGTGGAGCCTCTGCCCCAGTGCTCCGCAGCTCCTGGGCTGCCCCGACCCTGCTGATGTGACCTCTGCAGTGTGGTCCTGTCCGGCCCTGGTGCTTCCTTTGAGTTTTTATTTATTGGTTTTTTTGAGATAGAGTCTCGCTACATAGCCCAGGCTGGCCTCAAACTCCCAGCAGTCCTCTTGCCTCAGCCTCCTGAATGCAAGGATGCCAGGTGTGCCCACCACATCTGGCTCCAGCTCAGTCCTGATAGGTCTTTCTGGACCACTTTTCTCCCTTGGAAGAACAGGTGCTGAGGTCCCCAACCTGCTGCCTGGCAGGGTGGGTGGAGGGAGTCGCCTTAGTGGGAAAATAATCTCCAGCTTATTGTCCACCCAGCCACAGTGGACGGAGAACTTGCTATGTGCCGGGCACTGTTCTGGGCTTGGGGACATAGAGGCAATGACAGAAATTCCTGACTGGGGGGACTGACTCTCGACATGGAGGGACAGACAGCATGTATACCAAGGCTGATCGGGCCAGATGCCCAGTGGCGCTCAGTGCGAGGCAGAACATGTCATCCAGTTGTCTTTTTAATCTGTAAGTAAAGTGAGTCACTGAGTCACAGGACCAGGCAGAGCATCTGCCAGCTGTTAAACCCCCCAAATATCCAGGCACAAGGACTGGACAAGCAACAGTGGTATATGCACTGCTGGAATATTACACAGCCAGGAAAAGTAGCAAGGCCGTGGCACTTGCCATGGCTTGGACAGACTTTGAGGACACCATGCTCAGTAAGAGATGCCAGGCCCAGAGGGCACAGCGTGGGCTCCATGGACAGGAAACATACAGGATGGGCAGACCTAGAGACGAAGTGGATTTGTGGTGCCCATAGGCTAGGGGGAACGGGTGACCACTCATGGGGATGGGGCTTCCTTTAGGGGTGATGAAAATGTTCTGGAAGTAGAGGTGACAGTTATACAGCATTGTGAATGTCCTAAAACTGCTGAATGGTTCCCTTTAAAAGAATAAATCGTGCCAGGCATCGTGGCTCACACCTGTGATCCCAGTGCTCAGGAGGCTAAGGCAGGAGGATGGCCTTGAGTTCAAGGCCAGACTGGGCTACATAGAGAGATGCCTAAAAAAAAAAAAAAGACAAACTTTATATGATTTATGTTTCACCTTTTGAAAAGTAGAGACATAAGAAAACACATGGCTCCTGATACATCTTAAAGACTGACTGAATTGAAGCCATCGTCACTAGATGTACACAGAGATGCAAAAAGTGATATTTATTAATGTTATTTGACAATGTTATTTAACATATAGCCCATCCTGATCTTTATAAAAACCCTGTGAGGTAGGTACTCACCTGCTTCCCTTACTTCCTGGGGCCTGGTCTCCATCCCCAGTGCTGGAAGGGGATGAAAGTGGAGTGACACAAGGTGCAGAGATGCCCACCTGGCCTTTCCCAGGGTGCCTTTGGCCCTGAGTTCCATCCCCAGCCCTTTTCATTTTAGTTTTTATTTTGAGACAGGGTCTCCCTAGGTTGCCCAGGTTGGGCTTGAGCTTGTGATCTTCCTGCCTCAGCCTCCCGAGTTCTGTGCATGCATGACCACATGTGGCTGGCACAATCAGTTTTCTTCTGGCTCCTGACAGGAGGGGAAGTCAAGCCTCAACTCAATGGCAGCAGGTGGGAGTTTCAAATGCTAGGAGCACTGATCCCCACAGCACCTGGTGTCCGATGCCAGCTTCCTGCACCGGAGCATCCAGTGGATGTGTTTCGTGATAATCACTAGGAACATAGGGAGGAAACAGAGGTGGCCCCTGTCCTCTGAGAAGTCCTGGCCCACTGAGGGAGGGTGGAGACTGGCAAGTCAAGAAATGTATGAACAAGGCATATGCCTGTCATCCCAGCACTCTGGGAGGCTGAGGCAGGAGGATTGCACTTCAAGACCAGCCCAGACAACTTAGCAAGACCCTGTCTCAAGATGAAAAATAAAAAGGTCTGGAGATGCAGCTCACCATGAAGGCCCTGGTTCAATCCTCAATACTGCAGAAGACGAGGGCTGGGGATATAGCTCAGTGGAATAAGTGCCTGCCTAGCAAACGCAGGGGCCTGAGTTTGATCCCTAGTACCGCCAAAAAAATACTGCAGAAGACAAAAAGTGGAAACACTCCTTTAAAGCGCTTGGAGAGAGGAGGAAACGGTGCATGGAGGGTCCCCAGTGTCCCCCGCGTCCATCCTGCCATGGAAGGCACTGTGGTTGTGGGCACTGTGAGGTCCTTGAGCACAGTGATGGTGCGGGTCCTTGGGGGATAGAACATCTACCACCTCTGTGGCAAGGCTGGGAGGCTGAGGCAGGAGGATCACAGCCAAGCTGGGGCAATTTAGCAAGACAGTGTCTCAAAATAAAAAAATAAAAGAGACTCAGTGTGAAGGGCCTGGTTTCCATCCGCAGTGCTGGAAGACAGTGAAAGCGGAGTGAGGTAAGGTGCAGAGACGCCCACCTGACCTTTCCGGGTTGCGTTCACGTGGTGGCGTCAAGTTACTATGGCTGGAGTCGTCAGCCCAG
Source organism: Dinomys branickii (assembly GCA_004027595.1). Classification (NCBI taxonomy): domain Eukaryota; kingdom Metazoa; phylum Chordata; class Mammalia; order Rodentia; family Dinomyidae; genus Dinomys; species Dinomys branickii. The sequence continues at coordinate 72,222 of PVLD010008398.1, forward strand.
GCTCCGATTTGGGGTTTATTTATGGGCGCTGCCAGCCTGTTGTGAGTGGAGGCGGGGAAGGCGGGGAGGCTGGTTGGTCACCATCTCTGGACGCCCACAGATGTGCCAGATGCCTGGGGTGGCCCAGAGGCCTCGGGGACATTCGGGTTCTCTGGGAGGGTGAGTCATCACAGACGGGCACCCGCAGTATTCAGGGGCAGAGCAGACGCTACAGAGCCACTGGCCTGGCCCCGCCCACTGGCCCGCCCACTGAACTGAAATGGGGGCGGGGGGTGCGGCTCTGCGGGGAGCTCGTTCCAGGCTCCCTCGAGGCTCTGAGTTCGGTCCCCAGCGAGGACGGGGAACCCTGATCACTTCTGTTTTCAGTACTGGGGACTCAATCCAGGGCCTTTGCACTCAGTCCTTTATTAGATTTTATTTTGAGACAGGGTCTCACCTAAGTTGTGCAGGCAGGGCTCAAACTTGCCACCCACCTCCTGCCTCAGCCTCCCAGAGTGCTCGAATCAGAAGGGTCCCCTCCCACTAAGCACTTCCTAATGGCCCCACCCTCTCAGACCTATTAATGAGGTTTAATTTCAACACCAGGTTCAGAGGGCACAAGGCAGATTCAAACCAAGGCTCACACCCATTACCCCACTGTTCTGTCCCCCACCTGCTGGCCGGGCCTTGGCGGGGATCACTCCATGTCTCTGGCCCACTGCCATTTGCACCTTGGACCTGGGCGCCAGGAAGGACCTATGCTGCTGTTTTCCTTCCAGGTCCGACACAGAGGCTTCGAGATGCTCCCGCTTCTGTTTGGGGTTCAGCAATTCCTAGGGAGGACCCTGGAATGAATGAATGAATGAAACACAGTTGCTCCTTCACTTACTCTGGCTGACAGCATAATAAACCTCTCATAGGCTGAGAACAAAATTGTAGCCCACACATGTAATCCCAGCACTCAGGAGGCTGAGGTAGGATTTTGGTGTGTGTGTGGGAGAGAGAGAGAGAGAGAGAGAGAGAGAGAGAGAGAGAGAGAGATCGTAGAAAAGGCACAGAGGGGTTTCTTGGAGAGCCCAGGACCCAGGGCAGTTCTGGAAGATCTCCTTTTGCTCTTAACCCACTTGCCTCATGACCACAAGATAGCTGCCATGTCCTCAGCATCACAACAGTGAACGAAGGTCTCTTTAGAGACTTGCCAATGTCAATTTTCCTGTCTGCCTCGAAGTTCCAATGCTCACAAGAGAGCATATCTGCTGGCCTCAGCTGGGGATGGGCACCTGCCCCAGTGCAGTGAGGTCTTGTGATAGCAACATGTGGTCAGAAGCCCTTGCTCTGGTAACCTAGGGAGGCTGGTCCAGAGGTGTCTACGATCTTGTCTGTTGGCAGACACCAGGCCGGAGTGAGAACCAGGACCAAGTGTAGACATGGGCTGAACCAGTTCACCCATGGGGCTCCGCTTGTGTGCTCTAATGGTTACCTTTGGGCTGGTTCTATGAGCTCCTGAGGAGCCAGGGCTGGCCTAGGACCAGGAGGCCTGTGGCTTGGAGCCAGTGCAGTGCCCAGGACAGATCACGGGTGCTGACCCTGGACTGAGGAACGAGGGCCCGCCACCCACTGCCCGCCTGGACAACGTTCAGTCCTTTCGGCAACACCCTTAATGTCAAGGCACTAAACAACAGGCCCATTAACAAGAAATACTTTTTCCCTGGCTAAGATGGGAGACAAGTAACTGAAGAGACCTTGAACTCGATAAGTAGCCCAGGCTGGCCTCTAACTCCTGGTGATCCTCCTGCCTCAGCCTCCCAAGTGCTGGGATGACAGGTGTGTATACCCACCATACCTGACAGGAGAGAATATAATTAAGAAGGTTAGCCAGTTGACCTCAAGTTGGCAAACACAGAACAAAAGTATTTCTCAAACTAGGCATCGTGGTACACAGTTGTGATCCCAGCTGTCCAGCAGGCTGAGACAGGAGGATTGCAAGTTCCAGTCTCAATTTTTCAAAATTGGAAAAAAAATCTTAAAAAAGATTTGAGGTATTGCTTAGTGTACATGCCCTGGGTTCAGTGTTCAGTCCCCAGGGCCTCTCTCTCTCTCTCTCTCTCACCCACACCCCCCCCAAATACACAAGTATTTCTGAGGTCACATGAGATGTTCCCTGTGGCTCAGACAATCCGGAGGAGTGATGGGGGATCAAAATCCTCCAGCCGCTGACCTGGGCCTCAAGCCTTTGAAGTCTGGCGCCCAAGTTCTAGTGGCCTTAATTATATTTGCACCAGAAGAGACCGGGAGCTTGGGTCAACAGCACCAAGACACAGGCGATGCTGTGCACATCTCACAGATGAGAGATGGAGGTTGGATTTGCGTTATATCCCCATGGCCCCTGGTTAGAGACGAAAGTAGAAGGGTCCAATCCCATATTAAAGTTTGTCACTAGGATATTTTGGCTTTCAATCGAATTTGGTTTCAACCTTCAAGTAAGCCAGGTGTCTATCTGTAAATCCAAGTTACTCAAGAGGCTGAGGCAGGAGGAGGCCCCAAGGACAGCCTAGGAAACTTAGTGAGACCCCTGTCTCAAAATACAATCTAGCCAGGTATGAAAGCAGGCACCTAGTCCCCACACTTGGGAGGCTGAGGCCAGAGGATAGCTGTGAGCTCCAGGCCAGCCTGGGATACACTGTGAGAGGCTGTCGCAAATCCAAACCAAATCAAAATAAAATTTTAAAAAAGGCTGGTGATGTAGCTCAGAGAAAAGGCCCTGATTTCAATCCCCAGTCCTGTAAAATGAGACTGTGCAAAACTCACTCGACTAAAAGTGGCTCAAACAGAAAAGACATCTTAATTTTTAGAAAAATGGAAGGCTTGCGGTAGATGGTTCTAGAATAACTCAGTAACTCAAAACCGCTTTTTCTGTCTATCCTCGCTATTCTCAGCCGCAGTTCTTGTCCAGAGCTTCCGGGGATTTATGAGGCCCTCTCTGGGGCTTCTGGAGGTCAAAGTTATTTTCACAGTAACAGTGGAGTCATGTTTTTCTATCTTTTCCCTCATTCTCTCAGGAGGGGTCCAGCGACTATTCCAGAGGCTACACCATGTGCACTGATATCACCTCTGGTGGCCAAGGGATTATGTACTTGTGAAGTTGTGTATTTTAAAAATTTCTTGGTTTCAAATGTTAATACCATCAATCTTGTCTGATATAATTCAGGTAAACAAAAATTCCTGGAGGCCTCTTTCTTTCTTCCTTTTCCTTTCTTTCCTTTCTCTCTTTCTTTCTCCCTCCCTCCCTCTCTCTCTCTCTCTCTCTCTCTCTCTCTCTCTCTCTCTCTCTCTCTCTCTCTCTCTCTCTCTCTCTTTCTTTTTCTCTAGATGGGATCTCACTCTGTAAGTCAGGCCTTGAACTCAATCACTATGTAGCCCTAGGCTGGCCTCCAACTCACAACAACCCTCCTGCCTCAGCCTCCCAAGTACTGGGATTACAGGTGTGCTTTTTTAAGTTTTAAAGAGAAAAAAACCACAAAATTTCAAAACAAGATAATAGGAGGGTAACAATGGTTAACACACTGTGTATTGTTATCTTTAAATTAGTTACTCAGAGTACAAGATATCAGCACTTAATTGTCTGAACAATATTAGCACAAATCTCTCTTTTTAATGAACTAAGAAAAATTATAATATAACTTTCTTTCATATATTTTTTCTTTTTGTTTTTCCCTTCTTTCTTTTCTACATTCACCTTTCTCAGTTTCTCTTTCCTTTTGAAGTTTCTTCCCAATTTATTATTGTACATTTTGGATCTTATTTACTCTTTCAGCTTCTCACACTAGGAAGACAGTACTATGTTTACACATAGTGTGTCTGGTTTAATTACACATAGTGTGTCTGGTTTAACTTATGAACATGGCCTCTAGTTGCATCCATTTACCTATAAAAAGTCTCCAGTTGATCCTTCTTTATGGCTGAGTAGTACTCCATCATGTAAAAAGACCACATCCTTTTTATCTATTCCTCAGTTGATGGGCATTTGGGTTGTTTCTAAGATTTAGCTATTACAAATTGTGCTGCTATAAACATGGGTGCACATATATCACTGTGGTATGATGTTTTTAATTCTGGGAGGATAGCCAGCAGGGGAATAGTTGGGACCTCCAATCCTAGTTTTTTGAGGACTCTCCATGCTGATGTCCACAGTGGTTGCACTGGGCTTTACTCCCTCCAGTGGTGGAGAAGGATTCCTCTTTTCTCAGAGCCCATCTAGCACTTGTTATTGGTTGATTCTTTCTAGGGTGAGATGAAATCTCAGTGTTGTTTTAATTTGAATCTCTTGAATGACCAGTAAGGTTGAACATTTTTTCATATATTTATTTGCTGTTTGTATTTCTTTATCTGAGAAGTGTGTATTCATCTAATCTCAGATGCCCATTTCTGGATTGGGTCTTTAAATTTGGGGGGGGTTCTACTTTTTTTTTAGTGCTTTATATATACTTGATAGTAATCCTTTGTTTGAGAAACATCCAGCAAACATTTTTTCCCACAGTGTGGGCTGTCTCTTCACTCTGCTGGTGGTTTCTTTTGCTATGCAAAAGCTTTGTAATAAGACGAGCGAGATCCTAGTTGTTGATTCTTTGTGATGGTTCCTGTGCAATTGGGGTTTATTCATAAACTCTTTGCCTGCACCAATGTCTTCAAGAGTTACATACTCTGTCTTCCAGAAGATTTAATATTTCCATTTTATGCCAGTTACTTTTTTAAATGTATTTACTATTATTGTTATTATTTTTGATGTATGTGGTGCTGGGGATCGAACTCAGGGCCTTGTGCATGCAAGGCAAGAGCTCTACCACTGAGCCACATCCCCAGCGCCCAATATTGCCATTTTCATATTTGGATCTTTGATCCGTTTCAAATTTAGTTTAGTGCATGGTGAAAGATATGGGTCCAGTTTTAATCTTCAGCATGTGCAGAGCCAGTTTTTCCAGCGCCATTTATTAAACAGGTTACCTCTCTTCCAATAAATGTGTTTGGCACCTTTGTCAAAGATAAGGCGGCAGGGCTGGGGATATAGCACAACATCTGCCTGGCAAGCATGAGGTCGTGAGTTCAATTCCCGGTACCAAAAAAGAAAAAAAAAGATAAGGTGGTTGAGTGTGTCTGGAGGTTTTTTTTATTTTAAAGACAAAATAATGGAAACATATCAACAACTAAACAGACATAGACTAGAATAACTCAAAAGCATAAAGGAAACACATAATTACAGAGAAGATAGTAGGGAATTAACAATGGTTGCTATATTACATAATGTTATCTTGAAGTTGGTTACTCAGTTATACAAATAAAGGCACTTACACCTTTCTCTGCCCTCATCTCTGTTGTTCTCCCACCCAAGCAGTTGTCTTCCCTCTGATAATAACTGTACCTTTTGGTTTATTTACTCCCTTGGGCTCTCACCTTGGGAAGACACCTGGCTGCTTCAAATTATGCTTTAACAAACATGGGTGCACACAAATTACTACGGCACTAGTTGGAAAAGCACCCATCCTCAAAGACCCAACCTGGTAGATAGTCAGGGACCCAAGCACACTATGGTTAGAACCCCATTGACAAGCCGTTGAGGCCCTCGGGGGTCCAGTTAAGTCTGCGGGCATGACCCTGCAGACCACGGGGCTCCTCCCCAAGGAGGTACTCCCAGGGGCCTGCTCAACTCTGTGGGGTCTCCCCCACGGACTGCCAGGCTCCATTGCAATCTGGAGTCATTTCTGCATTTTCTGGTCTGTTCCATTGATCTTTGGGTCTGTTTTTCTGCTGGTACCATGCTGTTTTTAATCACCACCAGCTGCCACTATTCAACAGCACAACATTGTCCAAAGGTTTTTTTCACTTGTCCAGACTTCAGTTTAATTCCCCGGGTAACGCTTGTAAATTGCCTGCGGTGGGTCGCTTTATTGTTAGTATTTAGGACCCATAGGAAATGACTACTTCTCTGAGGTGTCTTCCAGGTGTAACTGGTTTTTGGGTTCTGAGTCTGTTACAAGATCCTATGTGTTCAGTTTGCTGGGGTTGAGAAGTTGCTGCCTGTTTGGCCCAGCCCCTGCTTATTTGAGACTGTGCTGCAGTATTTTCTATGACCTTTAGTCAGTCTCAGTGTTGGAATACCAGGAAGAACAGCTGTTTAGAACAATTATGTCACTTTTGGCTAAGATGGTGCCATCAGCAATAAGAGTAGCAACAATCACAGCCGAGAAAATGACAAACCGAGGTAACCATTAACTTGCCACCGTTAACCATATAAACTGGATTGGTGGTTATATAAGAAAATCTAAGAGACCAGAAAAGTATACGCAGTACATAAGCCCTTAATATGTCAGGGGTTAGAATTTAAAAGGGGTTAGGGAGAACAGAGAGAGGTAGAAGAAGAGGACGAGGTTAGAAGTAAGGCTGGAGGACAGAGGGGGATCATGCTCACTTTGGGAAACCGGTGCATAAGACTGGAGGGAAAGAGAGAGGGAAGAGATGAAAAGGAAAGAAGACTGCTGATACAGCTCCGCAGCACAGTGCCTGCCTGGCAAGTGCAAGGCCCTGAGTTGGATTCCCAGTACCAAAAAAAAAAAAAAAAAAAAGAACAGAACCACAACCACAACCACAAAGAGGCTGGAAACCACATTCACACTCATATCAATACAAGATCAAACAATGGAGGAGAAATAAAAACCCAAAACAAAACCACAAACACAACCACAACAAAAACAAACAAGAGAAAGTGGGGTAGGGTGGAGGGGTGGGGGAGTCCACTTCCAGGTTTGTCTCGGTGTCACTGATAGACAATGGGTGGAGACAGAGTTCCAGTCCACGCTGGTCTTTTCCAGCAAGCCAGTGGTAGCTTTTCGGTGGGGTACTGGAGAAGCTCAGTGAACCTGCACCTTCTGGTCAAGATCGTACTCATTCAGCCTGCAGCCATCAGCACACCTTCCAAGGGCCTGAGCTCAGCTGGGAGCTGCTAGATGGAGCCAGCAGCCACTCTGAGTCCTGAGCTCAGCCAGCCCAATTAAAGACGGCTCCCAGCCAATTTCTCTTGCTCATGCAGGATAACTGGGCCCTCAGCGCTCACTGCCAACTGGTGCAGTCCTTCACATCCACTGCTCCCCTCCGCTGCTGTGTCTCTCCATGGAGGCCTCTGGGGTCACCAGCGGTCACTCCTCTTGTGCAGTCCCATCTCAGGGAGAAGGCACCATGGACTACTTCCTTCCTCTGTGTTGAAGTTTCTCAGACTCTCTCCATGGACTTCAGTGTGCACCTCAGATCCTTCCTGGGCCCGGGGGACCCACTTTCCTCCCTCCCATCTTCCTCACGTTGCTATATTCTGGACAGCAGCACTCAGAGAGGCTCTTCCTCTGCTGCTTATCACTCTGCAATCTTGGTTCCTCCCCCTTGGCTAGACTTCAGTAAAGAGGATTTTCCCAGAAGTCGCCCATCAGACCTTCTCTCATGTTTTCTTGGCCAGAGTTTTATCAATCACATATGCATTTCTTCTTTTTTTTTCCCTTCATGGTTTTTAAATTAATTAATTAATTTCTTTAGAGATGGGGCCTTGCTATGTAGTTCAGGCTGGCCTTGAACTCACGGCAATCCTCTTTCCTCAGTCTCCTGAATGCTGGGCTTGCAGGCATGCACTACCATGCCTAGCTTCCAATATTTTCTTTTTTTTTCAATTTAACTTTATTTTTATTTTTTGAGACAGAGTGTCACTATGCAGTTCAGGCTGGCCTTGAACTCACTTTATAGTCCAGGCTGGCCTCGAGCTCACAGCAGTCTTCCTGTCTCAGCCTCCCCAGTGCTGAGATTACAGGTGTGTCCCGCTACACCTGGCCCACATATCCATTCTTAAGACGCTGGAGATGACTTGTGCCTTGGGTCTCAGTCTTGCCTCCTTTGAAGGCGATGTCTTTCTGGGGCCTGTACAAAATTTAGGGTTTATTTAGCAAGAAAGAAATGGGGAATATGTAACTTAAAGTATTGGTTCACGAAACGTAGCTAAGATCTAAAACAACAGTGACTTCAGGGAGTAGGAACCTTATTTCTCTCTTGCACAACATCTAATCATAAACTTTTAGGGCTGGTGGGGAAGTTCTCTGGTGCCAGGAACCCAGGATCTTTCTCTGTGATCGCTTTGACGTCTCTAAGCCACTGTCCTCAGCTGTATGTTCCAAGAAATTGCCCCATCACACTTTCTTTCCAGCAAAAAGTGGGTAAGGGCAAGGCACATCCTTTCCCTTTAAGAGCACAACCCGGAAATGGTTATTATACTCATACTTCATTGGCAGGGCCTAGTCACATGATTGTGTGCAGTTGCAAGGGAGTCTGGGAAATAACCGTGATATTATAAAAGAAAGTGGCGAGTCAGAGTAACTTACACTAGTGTTTTTCACTCTTTAGGTCTGGAGTTTGGTGCTGTTAATGTGGAACCAAGTCACAGTTTGGTTAGGAAGAAGGGAGGATGGTTATTGAAGCACTCAGTCTCACTCTATGCTATAATGGCCATATTTTAAAAATAATTTTCTTATTGCCTTGACTTATTAGGTCACGGTCAAACATTGTCACCTATTAAACAGTTTCTGTGGCTATGGTAAACAGAATTCAGATCCATATCATGAGAAACATCTTAATGAAAAGAACAGAGTTTATATCAATAATAAGTGTGGATGAAATAAAAAAAGAAAGGAAAAGAAAAAAGAGAGAAACTCCCATGTTCTTGCTAAGCATGGGGATGAACACCTCTAATCACAGTGCTCTGGGCGGAGGAGGTATGAGGATCACAAGCTCAAGCCCAGCCTGGGGAATTTAGTGATTTAGTGAGACTTTGTCACAAAATGTAAAACGGTTGGGTATATTGGGAGAGGAAGACCCTGGGTTCAATCTCCAATAGAAAAAAAAAGGGATAAAAGAGGGAAGAATGGAAGGAAAAAGAAACTCACAAGTTTGCGGACTCTGATTTCAAATCATAGATCCTTCACTTAGCAGCTAATAGTGGGGTTGAACTCACTATGTATCTCAGGCTGGCCTCAAGCTCCCAGTAATCTTCCTGCCTCAGCCTCCCAAATGCGGGGCTAACAAAGGTGCACCACTGTGCTAGCTGAGAATCTATAATGCTATTCTGAGGATGAGAAAAAATTCTGGGACTAATAAGCTTCTCCTAGGACCTGGACTATAGTAGGTATCTAATTCTAGGGAGATAGGTAATTAGGCCCCAGATAACCTTATCAAACCACAACATAATTGTGGGGTTCTGGCCAGGTGCAATCATAGTCTCCGGCCTCTATTTCTCCTCGTTCTTCCCCAGGAAGCCTTTCCCAGACATCTCAGCCCACAACAATATATTTACTTTTAGTCTCAGCTTGTTAATGCTGCATAACAAATCATTCTAAAAATTAGTGCCTTGAAAACAATGATAGGTTTTATTTTGCTCATAAGTTGGTGCAGGCTTGGCACTGGGGATTGAGAAAATCAAACACTGGATGTTGGAACAGATACTCTCTCCAGTATCTCTGTCATAGAGGTGTAGGCTCTCCAGAACAATGGATTCAAGTATAACTGGACTTCTGACTTGGTGGCTCAGGGCCCCAAAGTCCCACGTTCTAAGAACAAGAAAATCATGTGGGCCTGGCAGGGCGGCACATGCCTATAATCCCAGTGACTCAGGAGGCTGAGGCAAGAGGATCATATATTCAAGGCCAGCCTGGGCAAGTCAGTAAGCTCTAGTCTCAACATTTAAAAGGGGGAGCAGTGGGGTTGTAGTGCTGTAGGAGAGGGCCCCTGGGCTCCATCCCTATCGAGAGAGAGAGAGAGAGAGAGAGAGAGAGAGAGAGAGAGAGAGAGGATCAGATGGAAGCCACAGTTCCTTTTATGATCTAACTTTGTAAGTTACAACCTCACTTCTGCTTTCTGCTGTTGGTTAGAAATGACTCAGTAAGGTATTGTATCATCTGCTGTTGTCTACAAAGTGAAGGCCAACTCGCAACCACAGTCTGCATTTCCACCTGCAGGAAAGAGAAAGAAGCCTAGAGGGCAAGCCAAAAATAGCTTCTTAAGAACTGACCTGGAAGCCGTAGCTGTCACTTATAGCCTCATTCTATTGGTCAGACCCAGTCACAAGGTCACAGTGAGGTACAAGGTATGTTGGGAAATATAGTGTTCATTAAACAGCGGTGTCCCAGCCCAAACTTGGGAGATGTTATATTACCATTGTCCCCATAGGGCATTTGTTACAGGAACCCTGTGGATACCAAAATCCATGGTCATTGACATCCCTTATATAAAGTGGCTTTATTATTGGCATAGAATCTACTGAATCATCTAAGACTAAACTGTCTTTAGATGACTGATGGTGCCTATGACAATGTAAATGCCATGTGCCTCGTTGTTATATTGTATGGTTTACTGAATAATGACAAAACGTCTATATGTTCAGTGTGTTTTCTTTTAAACCAGGCATGGTGGTGCACACCTATAATCCCAGCACTTGGGAGGCTGAGGCAGGAGGATTGCCATGAGTTTGAGGCCAGCCTGGGCTACATAGTGAGTTTAAGGTGAGCCTCAACTACAGAGTGAGACCCTGTCTCAAAAACAAAAACAAACAAAGACATGTGGTTTTTTTATTAGTGTGTACTTGTGCTGCATAATAATTACATTCACCTTGGGGAACTGCTACGTACACATATTGTATCTTTTTTTACTTCCCCTTCTCCTCCCCACCCTCGCATGTCTGCCCATACCTAGACCCTGTGCCAATCTTTACAAATCTGTCTGCTTGTTTCCCCTCATCTATCTTTTATTTTGCTTTTAAAGTTATTTATATCTTGAAACCTTCTGTACCTGATTAACTTCATTTAGCTTTATGATCTCCAAGTACATCCCATTGTCCTGCAAATGACTCAGGTTTATCCTTCATAGCTGGGTTGGTGGTAAACACCTGTAATCCCAGCACCTGGGAGGCTGAAGCAGGAGGATTGCCCCAAGTTTGGGGCCAGCCTGGGCTACATAGTGAGTTCAAGATCAGCCTGATTTATAGAGTGAGACTGTCTCAAAAAATAAAAAAACATAAAACTTATCCTTCTTTATGGAAGAATAACACTGCACTGTGTGTGTGTGTGTGTGTGTGTCTGTGTATGTGTGCGTCTGTGTGTGTGTGTGTAACATTTTCTTTGTACATTCATGTACTGGACTATGTTCAGAATATTTTCAGATTACATTGGTTCAATTCATGGTTATGGAAACAATGGATACAAAGTACTTACTTCAGCTGCATAAGTCTGAACTGCATAGGGAGACCTTGTCTCAAAAAGACAAAAAACAAAAACAAAAATGAAGTACTGCTTTCCAACAAGAAAAGGCAGGGAATATACATGGGTTAGCAATCTGTCTTTGCCACACTTTTTTTGTGTGTGTGTGTCTTTTTGAGACGGTCTCGCTGTGCCGTTCAGACTGGGCTTGAGCTCACTTTGTAGCCCAGGCTGGTCTCAAACTCACAATGATCCTCCTGCCTCAGCCTCTCAAGTGTTGGGATTACAGGTGTGCGCCACCACACCTGGCCAAAATCTTTTTTTCTTTCTTTTTTGGTACCACGAATCGAACTCATGACCTTGCACTTGCCAGGCAGGCGCTGTGCCACTGACCTATATTCTCCATTTCTTGTTTTTTTGATTTGCTTAGTTTTTTTTTTTTTTTTTGCGGTACTGGGGATCGAACTCAGGACCCTGCGCTTGCTAGGCAAGCGCTTATTCCACTGAGCTATATCCCCAGCCCTTCTTGTTTTTTTGAGACAGGGTCTTGCCATGCAATTCGAACTGACCTTGAACTCACTTTGTAGCCCACATTGGCCTCAAACTCATGGTGAACCTCCTGCCTCGGCCTCCCAAGTGCTGGGATTACAGGCATGAGCCACCACGCCTGGGTACCACACTTTTTTTCTTTACTTTTATTTTAAAGACAAGAATGGAGACATATGAACCAGAAAAGCCATAAACAATACAGAAAATAGAAAGTTATACAGAATATAGTAGGGAATTAGCACTGGATGTTGTATTACATAGTTATCTTCACATTAGTTAACACAAAAACATTAAAGGAAATACCAAATTATAGAGAAGATAGTAGGGAATTTGCACTGGATGCTGTATAATACAAAGTTATCTTCACTTCTGTTAA
>PVLD010008399.1:0-31960 GCA_004027595.1 Dinomys branickii
AAATAAACACAAAACTTCACAAGTAAGTCATTACAAATTTTATGAATGTTTCGGAAAAAGGCCCAAGGTGTAATAATTAAAAATCAAAGAATTTTTTATTCCTCTGACGTGCCATATATAAGAATTTGAAAAAGCAATTTCAATAGTCAAGTGTACTAATCCCACTGAATTCAGGCGTGTATATATATATATATATATATATACACACACACACACACACACACACACACACACACACATATACACACACACACACACACACACACATATATATATATATATATTTGCTTTGCAGAAAATAAGGCCATTGCAAACTGTCACACAGTTTTAAAACACAAAAGTACTCAGTATATAACACTACTTTAGCATAACCTATGCAAAAAGTACAAATGAAGGCTCTGGACCTATTGTTATCTATAAAAATGTAAAGGGTCTGACCTCTGAAAGGCTGACAATTTCTTTTTAAAATGCCTAAGAATATTGTGTGAAAAAAAATAAAAAATAAATAAGATATTTTACAGTTTTAGGAGGTTCCAAGATTAAAATTCCTTTTTAAACATCAACATATCTATTTTCAATGTGTATTTTCATAGTGGGAAAAGACTATAGCTTAGAAATTTTAAAGTAGTGAAATTTTCCCCCAGCATGTGTTGGTTTTCAAACTCAAGAATAAAAAATTTTCCTGAGACTCATTTAACTAATATGCTGTATTCCAAGTTACTTAAACTTTCTTTAGCAAGTCTATTATTTCAATTTATTTACTTCTACTTGGAATTTTGCTTCTTTAGAATTCAACTGTAAGTTTTCAAGGAAAGTGCTCCTTAAAGCATCATAACTAATTTAATGTGACTAAGGGTATGTTTTTAAACTCTTTTTCAGTAATTTCATATCTTTTTCTTTCTCTTTTACTCAGTTTCAGCACCTTTCTTTGTACTGTAGAGATTTTTGGCATTATGAGTAATGTAAGCAAGTATCCAGAAGCCAAAACAGTGGTTAGGAAAACAGGTTAAAGCCCTTTAGAAACCAAAGCCATTGCTCCTCTAACCTATGTGACCAGCGACCACCAGTCTCCTTTCAAAAGTGATTATGTCACAAAGTCATATAAGTTGCAAAACCTCAACAAGTATGTATAATTTGGAGAAACAAATTATTAAAAACCAAAAGAAATGCTAAATCAAACGCAGAAAAGAAAGCCTGTGCACTCAGAGAAACAGCTTTTGACAGCTTAGAAAACATGAGCTTCCAGATTACAAAGCTACCAACAATGGGTTTGATATACATATTTGAAAGCTATCAAGGGTAGAAAAGGGTTATTCCGGCCACCACTGTCTCTGCTACTGCCACTGTTTCATCAATATCATTTTATAGTAATAATTTGTATTTCTTCCAAGAAGACTAAATCATTCAGGATTATTTTCATAGTACTGCTCAATTTAAAATTTATGAAACATGTCACCTTTACAGTTGGAAAAGCTTAATTATAAATATGAGCCATCTAAATACCTGTAACAAGGGAAATTCAAAAATAATACACAGATCTGCAATTTTACAAATACAGCTCTTTCTCTAAAATCATGCTTGTCAAATTTTTTATAAGTAAGTTACAATGCAAGATACAAGATTTTAATTCATAGTCCTGAATGATCTGCTTATATATTAAAATGCCACTTATTTTAATTTTTATACCTAGTGGACAAATTTGAAGGAAAGCAATAATTTAACAGATTCCTCCAGACCTTAAAATACACTCACAATGTGTCTGACCACAAAACCAAGCTAAGAAAAAGAAGCACAGTGGCTAACCTGCTGGCCTTTGGCTATATCACATTCATGACAGACATGGCCTTTCAAAAAAGTTGCAAAGACACAAGTATTTCACTGTCTTACAGAATAGTCTGTAATATTACTACATGTTCCTCCATGTTCAGTGTTGTTTAGGGTATTACCTGAAGTCTACCCTTAATTTTCTTTTAAAGTACAGATGAAAGGCAACCCCCTAATAGATGTACTCCCTGAGACAGATATATTTGTAATTTAGAATATGTACAGTAGAGTATATATGTATATACTATATAATAGTGATTTTATTAGAATATATATATATATATATATATATAGATAATAGTAATTAGAACACAGCCTAGAATCACTCATATTCACACCTCTATTCTAGGACCATGTCTTTTTATCTTCAAAATCATGTAATAAAATGATTCTCAATATAGTCATCATCAAAGATCCTTTTATTAATTCTCCCTCCTGAAAAATTCATAATATTTTTTCATTTTCTACTCTTTAGTAAAAAGTCATAGAAAACCAATGTTTAATGTTTCTGATTCATCATGATATTGCCCATTTACATTGGTATATGGGCAACACGGCAATGGTTGTTTCTGGAACTGAGCATGAAGATAAAGTAAACGAGCACTGACATTCTATTGAAGAGAGCAGAAAATAAGAAGGCCCAAACTGCGGTTGTGATTTATTACATGCAAGCTTTGTTTGGAGTAAATAGTATCCTGAAGCAAAAATCAGTTGAGACATTTATTCATATCACGTAGGAAGTCAGATAGCATGAATGGTAAGTCTATCTATCCTGGGTGCCTTTTATTGAATGAGGCTACGAATATGAAAGCTCTCTGGAAACTGCGAATCGGGCCTCTCTTATCCGGGGTTCTATTACCGACTCTATTGCCAACTCACCCTAACACAGTGATGCACTTTGTAAACATTATTTGTATACTTCAGAGTTAATCATTCCAACAACCCTACGTGATAAATTCTATTACTAAAGCATTTTTTTAACAAGGAAATTGAGATTTGGTGACGTCATATAACCTTTTCAATGCCATAAAACTAGTTTAGGAAATAAGATGTAAAAGTAAAAAATAAAAAAATAAAAACAGAAAGTCTAACTTTGATCTTCACATATGCAGGCCTATCATTCAAATGAAAAAAAAATAGATGTTTTATTGTTTCTTAAAATGAAAACAAAACAGATTCATAAGTATGTATTTGACAAAAAGAACATCCTAGTGTTAATCGTTCATATACATAACCAAAGAAGAATATAAAATCTCCTTCTTTACAGATATTCGAAACAGAGAGCTTCTTAATTAGAATGGAGAAAGGATAGTCAATACTATTATGGAGGATGACAAACGAAATAACCTTTCAAAATTTCTAGTCTTTAGAATTCGAATTTTATCGAATTTTAGAGACTGTACATCAAAACTCTACATTTAGTCACTTGAGACTGTACCCCAGGGCTTCTAGAATACAGATGAATTCTTCTTTCTAGGAAAGAAAGAAAAGAATTGTACTGCTGATTCTGTTATATGTAAGAGGAATAAGCAGGTTATATATAACTTGCCAAATATGCATAGCGAATATGTAGTACAGCTAGAATGGGAAGCCAAATTTGTATAATTCTTAGTACCACTTCCACAGTAGTAGATATCATATAATAAATGCTTATTTTATACAAATTGTTGAGTTTAGTGCTTTATATTGAATTTATTTAATCCTCACAGTAGTTCCACGAGGCAAAGATTGCTGCTATTTTACAGATAAAGAAATTGTGACTTAGAAATTATAGGAAAGTATGGACATTCGGGGGAAGAAGGGCTGACTTCTCATACACAGAGGGTTCAGTGCTCATGGAGACAAGTTGAAAATTATTTCTGAAACAGTAACAACATTCCTTTGCTAGTCCTTATTCCTGAGGAGATCACAACATGCTCTGCGATATTCCTTTCCAAGAAAGAACAATAAACTATTCTTTTCTAGTTAGGGACATTTTTTTACCCAGTTCTGACAATGACCTGCTTAGCACCAAACAAGTATACCTAAGCTTCCCCACCTACCAGGTAAGTATGAAAATCTTCAATAGAAGATAATATTCTTTAAAAGCAAAGACTCCTAGCTTCAAAGCTACCCTTCAGATACCTAGAACTTAGTAAGTGTTCAATCACATTACCTAACGATCTGTTTGTAAAATGTAAAAGGAAGCATCTGCACCCATACCTGAGCATGGCTTCCATTTAAAACCTACAGTCTTCGTTTAAAAAAAACAAGAAAGAAAGAAAAAGAAAAAACTTCCATTTTCTTTTTTCCACGTGTTGGGCTTGTGTAGTCTTGGAAAGTGAAGAATTTTTAAATTTACTTTGTCTACTTTTAAAGAACTACTTTTCCAAAGAAGCAAAAATTGTGTTTAGTGATGTCAAAAACACCAATAGCACTAAAGTTCCTTTCTGCCTGTGGATAAATATTTTAGACAGACAATTCAGTTTGTGTCTTTAAAACAACAATGAGGAGTGGTACTGGGAATCAAACTCAGGACCTCACGCCTGTCAGGCAGGTGCAGTGCCGCTGAGCTAAATCCTTGGCCCAAAAACAGCAAATTATTGAAGGTAGCAGGAATAAAATATCATTTAGGATTATCTTCTGAGGTTTTTCAGAGTAAAATGCGATCAAGAGAAAACCCGGAGAAGGAGAACAGAGAGTGCTTGCACACACGCAAAGATGCACATCATATAACACATTTACCTCATACTTATCATGCTGCTTATCTGTCTCATCACTGAAAAGCATCACATCAATATACTTAGGTAATCCAGAATAGTTAAAATATATAAAATTCTCAAAGAATTTCATATCACATTAGGCTTCAATATATAGTGCTTCGATACAGAGAAATCTTTAAAAAGCTTTATAAGCCATGGGACCTCAGTAAATAAAACACACCAGTGAATTCCTCACCACTCATAACCACAGTAGAATGTTCACAGACAGAAAGCAAATACAGAGATAGAAAATTACAGAGCAACAAATTCAAGCTGGTTACCAAAGACACAAAAATTTCTAAAACACATACAACACTACAGTACACTAGATGGTTTATTTCACTATTCTATCTCTCAATAATTACAGGTTAAGATATTAACTCAATTCTTTAAAATGAACTCCAAATCTCCTCACAAATGCAAAGATAACTCTTTAGATAGAGATTTCTATAGTTTCAGATGATTGTTTTCATTTAAAGTAGCATGTGAGAGAATGTTATTACATATTTTCATACTGTTAAAAAGTAAAAAGGAGTATTTCCAAATTCTGTAAACATTTTGAAAAGGAATATTTCTAATATTATGTACTATGCAAGTTAACAATAACTACTAAATATATTGTCATGATAAAGTGGAAATAACAAGTTCATTTTAATGCGCTTATTAGTTTATAATAGATTACAGTATCTACAATTAACCTCAAAAAATAACTCACATCTTTCCTAAAGATAGAGTTTTTTGAGTGAATAGTAAAATTGGTGATATATTAGGGGTCTTACAGGAGCAAGAAGAGATTCTGAATATAAACAAGCTATCATTCTGGTAAAAGGAAATACAAACAACCAGAATAGAAATAGTTGATGCACAGAAGCCATAATGAGGGGGTAGCTCAAAAAACAACTTCTACTTTGAATGGTTTGGATGAAATACAAATTATCCACAGAAAAGTGTGGACTGGCATAAACGTTTGTACAAAATTATAAGTGTATTTCAAGAAGTATGCAAGAGGCAACCGCCTGCATGATGCACAAGGTCCCAGCAATGCTCTGCCTAAGTGCTAGTGCACAGAGTCCAAACCACTGCATTTTAATTACCATGCAGCCTCAGATATATTGCCTTTGATATGGAAATGTTCCTGTTCTCTCATCTTCACATATGGTCTCATGCACAGAAATCTTTATCTGATTCATAAAAAATAAACTAGAATCCAATCTCAACACCTGACCTCAGTGCTTAGAAGTTTTTTACTAAGCATGGTGTCACTATAAAAAGAATGGCTAATATTGGTGTAAAGTTAGATATTTTGAGCAATGATATGAAGGATTTTCAGTTAAGAATTGAATCAATACTGCTTCTCTGAGGTTTTAGGGCTTCATGTTCCCTTTTTTGAGACTACCACAGATGTGAGGAAAAACAGACCAGGACCCTTTATTTGGAGGTGAGACCATCAGTAGCAGATGTAAATGATAGCCAATTTTTCAACCTCCACCCACATTCTTCAACTGATATTTTTATCCAAACTGTGACAATGTGATATTTAACACTTGAAAAGCTCTATCAAAAGCCATAATGCAAATTTTGAACTATTTCCAGTTTGGCTAAATGTCTAAACAAATACTTAGCAGAAAAGATTTTACCCTCTTCCACAGAACAAGGAAAATAAAAAGTCTTCCTAAAAATGAATAATAAATACATGTGAGGATGGTGAGAGTTTCTGATAGAACTCTCACAAAAACAGTTAGTTTTCAGATCACAAGTGCAGAACTTCAAACCAAGAAAAAGAGATGGCACATATTTAAAATGTGTTTGCATCTAATGAAAATTACTTTTCATATATTCTGCCAAAAGCAAACCAGCACTGGCTTTTTTAAAAATTTTGAATATCTTGACTTCAGAGTATAATCAGTAGAAAATTTTGAATCAGGATGAGGACATAAAATGTCCTTGTGCCTTATTTTTCTTGTTAAAAGTAATAGAAAGAGTCATATTTCTTAAATAAGAACACAAACTCTAAGAGAGTCCATTTCTACGTCTAAAAACCAATGGTTGTTCATGTCAGCACATTTCTATAATAAAATTTCACTAAATCTGATTGGTCCATATAAGTTGAAAATTCTGAAACAACATAGATTAATTTTCAAAAAAAAATGGTAATATGACCCATGTAACCTCATGACAGCAGATAATACAATCCATCTGCAAATCATCTTGCGGCAAGTTATCTGTGTTTTATCATTTCTAGTACCTGTCTGTGCCTGATATGGTCCTCTCAGACACATTAGCTTGATGGAATGTTTTCATTGACTTCAAAAACATCAATTGATATATGCATCCCTAAACTACATTTAAACAAATAGCTCTCAGATAAACCAAAATTTTAGTTGTGCTGTACCACACTTTCATAGAATGCTGTTTATAAACAGTAGAGGAAAATTTATATTTATATGTGTGTGTGTATTTTCTCACTATGAAGAGAATCTTTTCAAGCATGAAAAGGTATATAAATAACAAAATTGAGAAGTATAGGAAATATTAAAAGTAAAAGCTATAGGTAATGTTCATTAGGTATTATTAAAAAGAAAATTCATTTATTCCAGTATCTATTATATAATCAGTCCAATAGAATTAGTAAAAAGAATTATTTAAAACATTACTGATTTCTTCAATGTAAAATGTATACATGTAGCAATTTGATCAAGGACCAATAGCCCAATAATTCCTAAAGACATAGAATAGAAATAGACATAAAATCTCAGGAATGCTACCACAACTTAGCATGTATGTGCTTCAAGTAATGTATTTTAAAGCCTTATAGAAGAAAATTTTGCAAGAAATGTTAATATACTGTGAATATATGCTTTTCCTGTAAAAAGAAAAACATCTGTTTTCTGCTACTGATGAGAAAACTGCCCCACAGAAGATAATATTCCCATGAATCTCATTTCCTCTAGGAACTCACCTATTGAACCCTTACAGAGCCAGCTTAAGATATAGGTGCTTGATACTGCTTTATTAATAATATTTTACATTGTTTTATAATATAGTAAGAGTTGTGGTTACACAATATATTAGTACAGGAATTTGTATAATGCTCCATGATAAAAAAAATTATTTTGCTTGCATTTTTTAAAATACAAGTATTTTGTATTTATAAAATAATAAAAGCAACATAAACAGGGTAAAAAAAAATAAGCACAAAGCTATCCAGTCTTGCCACTGTAACTGAAGGAATCTGGAAGAGCAGGAGAGAAAGAGGCGCTGGTAGCACACGAGAAAAGCACCAGAGGGTCTCAGTGGCCTAAGGAATCAGAGCCCTACACTTGCTCAAGTCTGCATCCCGGTTACTTACTTGTCTTTGGTCATTCGCTAGCTCTGTAAAGTCTGCTTTCAAAGCTTGAAAGTTTTTTTAGTTGTTCGCTTTTAAAGAATAAGAACCGCTGTATCTCTTGATTTATGAGGGTTTTTTAAATGTACGAGAAAAATACCTACATGTCATTCGCTTGCCCATGTGCTCACATACAGGCATTGAGAAAAGATGCTCTCAAAAGTACATTGATAATACATTTATTGCCTGATAATGTTGAAAAATTCAGTCATAACTTTTCTCCTGCTGTAAGAAAACATTGTACTGGCTCAATAAAAAGCACCTTAAACTTAATAAAACTATGTTCCTACCTCTCATTAAGAAAGAAATTCTCTTGTTGGTATAGAAAAGCTAACCTTGTCCCCCTGAACTTGTAGAAGATTTGGGATATTTGTTTGTTTTGAAATGAAGAGAATCTTCTAGTAAGTATCAGGCACAGCTGAGTGGCCTAGAAACAAGGGGAGGAGGGAGGCTGAGGCAAGTGCCTGACGTTGAGTGGTGAATTCCATGGTGACAGCACAGAGTGACAGAGGGAAGGTCATGTCCAAGGCTGCAGAAATCTGGTCCCTGCCATAGAGTGTTGGCTAAAGCTGACCTAAGGCTGGGATTTGAGAAGGTATGTAGGAAGCTCAAGCTGCAGACTGGGAAGACAGAGAAGGCATTACTCCAAAGAACCCCAGGCTGAACTACAGCGAGACGCACAGAGAAAGTGCTTTCCAAGCTTCCCCACGGGATTACTAGCAACCCCAGGTGGCTAGGCCTAAAGGGGAACTAGAAGCTACAATCTAGACACAGATACTAACTTCCTGAGAGACGTCTGGAACTGGTGACTGCAGGAAGCACAAAGACAGGTGAACAGTCCAAACCAGAAGCCTTGAAATAACCTGCCCAAAGCAGGATATACAGTGCCATCCCTGGCTGGTCCTGGTAGGTTAGTGCAGAGAGAACTAACAGGAGGGTAGAGCACAAATACACTGCCAGATTTTTCTCTGCAACTCCCCTGTACCCATCCTAAAGCCACACTCTAACACGGATGTCAGGTACCCTTCTTTAACCAACAGGTCCGCCTCAGATTAAAAAGGGGGGGGGGGTGGATAAAATAGCGAAAAAGAAAAATGAAAGATAAGGCTACGCTGGCAAAGTCTTTGCGGCCAGGGCCTCCCGAGGCTGTCGTGGCCAGTTCTGCTCTTCCCCCGGGGAACCCTGTAACAGAAGGCGGCTGAGTGGATCGGGCCGGCCAAGCCCGTGCCTACGGGCCTCGGGGGTGAGCTGCTGAGTGCGCAGGCTAATTATACATGTGGCATTTGGACAGCCGACTGTCCAGTGACACCTTACCTTATGAGGAAACGTCAACCCCAGCAACTGTTCAAAACAAAATGCCACCGCGGGATCAGCTTCGCCAGCTCTTGGCCGGTTCGGGATTGCTTTTCCCACCGCCTCTCTCACTTAGCACAAGAACGTGGCCTAGGAAGGCCAGCCACTGGCAGGCAGGCTGGCAGGGATGGGGGGACAGGCGGGGCAGCCCTTGCCAGGTGTCAGCCCTGTCGCGTCGGTCCCGTGCCCCCCCACCTCGAGCCTTGGCCGCGACCACTTGACCTTTTTATTCACCAAACCCACCTCCTGGAAGTATACTGGGCGGGGCTGTGGCTGTTTCTCTCCGGACTGCGGGGAATCTGGGCATGTGACCGTACAGGGCAGGGGAGCGGAGACCCTGGCGGGAGGGGTGAGTGGGCACGCCGGGCCGTCTCCCCAGGCCCAAAACGGCAGCCCCAGAAGCGCGAGCAGGAGAAAAGCGCTGGGACGGCGACGTCACCCGAGAGCCTCACTGACAGTGCGGCAGGAGGTCCGGAGTCCAGCCCAGTCTGCCGCAGGGACGGCTTCGGGCCACCTCCAGGCTGGAACTTCAGGCGCGGCCCTCACAGGAGGTCACACACAGAGAGGCGCTGCCCGGGACGACCCGTCTCGCCGACAGCCCAGCCCGCCAGTCCCGCGAAGACTTATTTTTAGTGGTCAAATACGAGAGGCATTCAGTATCTGGCGATTCGTACAAAACAAGCGTTTACAAACTTGGTCAGCGCAAAACAGCTTAAATAAAACTTAAAACACGCCGCCAGCAACCACCTTTTATCTGCTCGGTACACACCAATTCTATCTCAAAGCTCCGCGAAGCGCCCGGGAAACCGCCGGGCACGGAGCTAATCTGCCCTCCGCAGCCCTGGGCCGATCCTCCGGGTGCCCCAGCACAACCCCAGCAGCCTCTGCCCAAGCCCTTTCCTCCTCCGCCCGGCCCTTTAAGGGAGAAACCAGAGAGCCGCTCCCCCGGGAGCGGCGCGGCTCGGCCCGGGCAGAGTGGCAGCACCGCCCCCGGCGCTGGGCCGAGCGGGAGCGGCAGACCTCGGCCCAGGCAGCAGAGAAGCAGCGGGCAGCGGGGCCCGGGCAGGGAGCCGAGAAGGACCGAGGGCGCGGGCCGGGCTGCAGGGACGCCGGGCGGGGGAGAAACTTGCCGACGGCTGTGCGCTTCCAGGCGCCGGGGAGGCCGACCCCGCGCCGGGCGGGACGGGCCGGCCCCTTACCCACGCCCCCGTCGGGCCAGGCGACACCGCCCTAGCGGCCAGGGCAAAGAGGACCACATACGAGCGCTTGGGCTTCGGATTGTTTGGGAGGACGGTTTGTTTATTCCTGAAAGATCATAAAAAGTAATGTCCAGTAACGGGGCGGGGGCGGTAAGCCGGGGGGGGGCCTGGAGGCAACTTGCGCACGGTCCCAGGAAAGTTGCGGCCGGGCAGAGGTGGGCTCGGGGTGAGACCTGGGAGCGCAGGGAGAGTTTTCTAGCGACCCGGGTTTTCTTTATCAATCCTCCGAGTAAACTTCACCCCGACTGCGAGAGCAACGGACGTCCTCCACTCCTGCCCGCCCTCTGCCAGCGTCAACCCCACAAATAACCAGAGTTTCCAAACCAAAATGGGGGGGTGCCAGGGGGGTAGCGCTAAGAAGCCCAGAAGCTCAGCGGGTCCTCCCGACCTCCCGCACCCCAGCCTGGATGACACTGAAGCACTCCGAAAACTGCCGCATCGCAGTCCCACGGCGAATCAACCCAACACTTTTCAAGAAAACCAAATATTTGCTAGGAAACTTACTTTGCATTTAGTCTCTATTCTTTGGGGGGATGCGGTTTAGATCGACTCGTAAATGAAGCCCGTTTTGTCCAGGTTGGATATTGTCTACTTATGGATCAGCCCCTGGGTGAGGGTTTATTTTAATTTATGGCTTATGCATTCTTTTAAGGTCGATTTACATGACCTCCGGCTACAACTAAGACAGCCGCGGAGGGCACTCCAGTCGTCAGTCGGCCAAACCCACAATTAAAACAGCCCTCCCCCTAGTCTCGGTGTGACTAGGGCTCTCCCGGAGCAGGCTGGCTCTCTTCCGTCTCTTCTTTCTTCGCTTCTTTCTTTTTTCTACCTTTTTATGTCTTTTTTTTTTTAGTACCATGAAATAAGATGTGATATCACTTTGAAAGTTTCAGTATAACTTTCTCTAAATCCAAGTAAGCTTGCGGCGATAACGAGACACACGGCACGCACAAAGCCCTCAGGATATTGCCCTCTTGTGGGCAGAAAGGGCACTGCCACCCAGGCGTCCCCTCTGAGCCCTCAGAGCGTACACGCACTTGAGAGAGCGAGACAGAGAGACAGGGACAGAGAGAGCGGGGGAGAGGGCCAGAGAGGGAGAGAAGGAGAGAGGGGAGAGAGCTGCACGCCACACGAGCAGGCGCACGAGCTGCCTGCACCGCACACTTGCGCGAAGTTCTACGAAATACCTACCTCCGACTTCAAACTTCACGGAGGCTTAAAATTTCATGCTCTAAGCCACCTGACTTCTTTCTCATATCCTCCCCACTTATATAGGTCAGAATACCCATTCGGGGAGGCGGGGGCGGAACGCGGCGGGCCGAGGGCGCAGACAGATTTGCGGACCAGGACTTAGGGTGCGGTAACAGCTTTCTGTTGGCGAAGGCGGCGTTGTCTGCCTCGCTCCCTGCCCTTTGCCTCAGTGTCCTACGCAGAGTTCTCTACAGCTACAACGTGTGTTTTCTTGAAGTGGATTTGAGGGGGGCGGAAAGAAACCCAGAAGCCCGCCACGCAGACCTGTCACCGCCTCCGGAACCGGGCTGGACTCTCCGCGAGGGGGACGCATCCTGCGGCTCCGCGCGCCCGGCGGCGAGCGACCGCGCTTGGCCCGCGCCGCGCCCCCGCTCCCTCCGCGCCGGCCGCCGCGCGTCTTCCCCCGCCTCCTCCCGCTCCCCTCCCCAGCCCAGCGCAGAGCCCGCCCCGGCCGGGCGGCCTCGGCTCCGGCAGCCCGCGCCCTCTCGGGCGCCGCTCTCGACTCTCTTCCTCCCCGGCCCCGCGGTCCGAGCTCCGAGAAACTAATCCCGGAGCTGCCCGGAAGGGCGGGAGCGGACGGCGCTGGGGGCCGGCGCTGGGGCCCGGCCCGGGCTCCCGGCCCCGGCCCCCGCCGCCTCCCCAACAGGTAGCTCACTCGGGCCGCGAGCTCTCCTCTGCCTCCCTCGCTCTCTATCGCTCGCTCCGTCCCGGTTACCTGGGCGGACTCCAGGACGGTACCGCGCGGGAGGGCTCCTTGTGCGCTGCGCCGCGGGGGTAAATGGCATTAAAGAAAAAGGGAAACATAGAAATAAAAAAAAAAATAAAGGCAGGGGAGTCGATGCTAGGTCAGTGAGCAGAGCCCGGGGAGCACGGGAGCAGAGCCCCCCAGCGCCGCGGCCCCGCACCCCGTTAACTCAAGTCTGCGGGGGCGTCCCGCTGCGGGCGGGGGCAGCGCGGAGCCGCTGAAGTTTACCGCGGGGGTGCCAGGAGGTGCGCGCGGAGCGGGGTGACTAGGGGCTTCCCCCCCGGAACAAGTGAAGGCGATGGTTAGTGCTGTCAATCTTGGCAATCAGTGTGAGCGGCCATGTCGTAAGTATTCAAAGCATTTCCCGTCGTGCAACATCAGAAAGTGAGTGGCCAGGGCATTGATCTGAGCGAGGGAGAGGAGGCAGGGCTCCCCTCCCAGACAACTCAGGCAAGATGAGACAAGAGGCGAGGCGAGGGAGCAGCGAGCGGGGAAGCTGGGAGGGGGGAGGGCTGGGGGAGAAGGAGGGGAGGAGGGAGACAGAGGCGAGAGAGCCGCGGAGAGGAGGGCAGAGAGAGCCGCGAGCCCGGAGGTGGGACCAGAGGGGGCGTCTGGGCGGCGAGTGAAGTGACTACTAGAAGAGAACTTGCAGGGGACAAAGAAGGAGACTCCGGGTCAGAGGGAAATAGCCACAAGCGCTAGGTGGAGGCGAGCGGGCTGCAGGGAGCGCTGTGAGGGTTGAGGCTTCTGGGAGGAGGAGTCTAGCGGAAGGCGAGCTGAGGCAGGGTAGAAAGGTAGCCAAGTGCGGAGGAAAACAGCAGCACGCTGCAAGTGAGGAAGTGAGATGGGCGAGGGAAATGCGGATGGTCGCTGCGCTTTGGAAAAGTTAAGTGACCGGAGGGGCCTTGGGCTGAGCGTTAGCAAGTGCTGATCCACACAGCTGGACCACAGGGAGTCCACGGGAGAAACCCGGAGGGACAGGCGGAGCGGAGAGAAGCAAAGAAAGGGAGGTGGGATGAATAATTTTTAAAACTGAGGAAAATTCAAGCAGTGGTCAAGAGAGAAAAAACAAGAGATGGAGGCAGCAGAGATGATTAAAACACCGGTTAGTAGAATCTCAGTAAATGGGAGAAACGAAACTCCCTTTAAAACATGGAGGAGGAAAAATTTAAAGAAAAAAAGGGGAAAGGAGCGACATAGAAGACTCCTAACTTACATAGGTGGCAGTGTGCTGGAGGCCATATGGATTGTGGAGTTTATCAATTAAATTTTTATCAATAAAAAGACATAAACTACCAATAAAAATTTATATCTTTCTACCAATAAATAAAATAGTTCCACATTTATTATATGGATGGCTCTGTGTTGCATGGAATCAGGTAGACGATACACTGTATTACTTTCCATATGTAAAGGAAAATGGGTAATTTAGCAGTTGTAGAAGATGAGTTCCAGGTCACCTACGATAGTACATAAAATTGCATAAGTCATATATAGAAAACTATGTTAATAACGCCCCTCAAAATACCTACACAAATTAAAGATTCTCTTTGATTAATGTGTAGGACAGATTAAAGATTTGAAGGGTGTAAAATGGCCTAAAGGAGCAAAGACCTGGAAACTTATCTCCTTGGGGAGAAAAAAAAGCTGGAGAACCAGGAAGGGAGAGAATAATAGTGTTGTCAAGTAATTAAGATGCAAAATAAGAGGTGAGAGAACTAGCTTTGAAAATTAGCACAGCTAACCACAGGCAGTGTGCAAATGGTGAAGGCTGGCCAGCTTTGACCTAGGCCCGAAGAAATACACTAGACTGGAGAAACTGAGGTCAGTGGAAAGTCAAATCTGCATCAAAATTAAAAACTAGGGGAGAAGTTCTGACATAACTAGCATAACCTGCAGAGACTTCCGAAGGCTTCTGTTAGGGTGAGGCCGATATGAGATAGCCACCTTGAGACACCTCATAGAACTGACTTTGTGAAAGGAGATTTAGACCAGGAGAAAGAGGTCAGGAATGGTGGCTTAAGAACCAGAAAATGTCCGGGCAAACTAACACCGCTAACATAAGGAAGATCTCCCACAGATTAAGTGACAAAGGATAAAAGGGAGAAAGTCTCATCTTTGTTGTGGAGAGAGTAAGCAAGCAAAGAGGAGGGAGACACTGAGATGTCAATCATATATTAGCTTCTTAATGTGTACTCTCTGTTTGTTTCCATACGAATTCCAGACAAGAGAAAAAAGGCAGAAACAAGGGGATGAGGAGGACCTAGGATCAGTGGGGCAGAAGAAACAGCCAGATGTTTCTGTCCCAGTGGGTGCCTGAGGATTAGAAGTTTGGGGATTTTGAGTTAAACTGACTTGATGACTGTTGGTTGGCAGGAGAACACAAGAAATGTGTCCTCATCACCTGCTGAGATTTTCAGGGCTGGAAAGTCAGCCTCCACAACCTACAGAAGGCAAGCAGGATGCTGTGGTACCTTACAGGCCATCGCCCAGAGAGTGGGGCCGCCTCTTGACCTCCAAGGCCCAAGGGGCAGCCCAGACCTGTGTTTCCAGCCCAAACATCCCTTTGTGTGTGTGTATGTGTGTGTGAGTGTGTGTGTCAGAGAAAGCACGTACACAGGCTCACGCTCATGCTCATCAATGTGGCCCAATTGGGCCCAGCTCTCGGTTCCTAAACCTCACACTCTCTGGTCCCAAGCACTCAACCACAGAGGCCAAACCACCTCTCCAAAACCCAAAGACACTGAAATCAAAGGACCTTTCCTAAAACCCTGCAGAGAAAAGAGGGGGTAGGTTAGGTTCCCAAGCCTGATTCCTCAGGGAAGAGCCACAAAAGTGGTGAAGCATCAGGGACTGAAACACTAGGGCGCGACTAGGTCTTTCCAACTGCAAACAGGTTTGGTTTCCCAAAGACCACGGCATCACTCTCTAAATCACAGGGTACTCAGGACTCTGGGAGGCAAGACTGACCCTGCCAACCAGATGCAGGCCGCTGGAGAGAGGCGAGAAGGAAGAGGAGACGTGATCAACATCTCTGTTGACCAAGACCCTAATATTGGCCACGACGGACTTTCTGAAAAGGAGCGGCAAGAACTCTCTTTAGATTTTAACTAATAAACTAATATCGAAGTCGTTTATTATGGCGGAACCGGAGCAGGTCACAACATTGATCTCTAAAAGGAAAGAAACAAAAGTTTGGGGCCTCAGGGCTGCGCTTCAAGCTGTGCAGGGGGTGACACGTGGCTCTGGGGGCGGGAGTGCTGGCTGAGAGTTCCCTCAAGCCTGGGGCGCAGGCAGTGGGCGAGGAGGAGAGCGCTGCAGCCCGCTGAAGCGCCAGGATACCCCTAGTCCGCACCGGCCCGCGGGCTCCTGAATAAGTCCCCCGAAGAGGCACAGGATACCCAGACACGCGGCAGCTGGAGCATGCAGCCTCACTTCCCCGGGGATCAGAGACTCCCGCAGAGAAAGGGCCTGGGGAGCTGAACTCCAGGGCGCCAGGCAGCGAAGGAGGGGCGAGAGGGTGGGGCTGACTTACCTTTCGCGGGGGTCGTCGCAGCCTCTTCGAGGAGGTCCGGGTGTCCCTGTGCACCGCAAGCACCAAAGGCTACTCAGCTTTGCTAAATTTGGCCTCGCACCTTCAGAGAAGAGGCGCGAACTCGCAAAGGAAACGCGTGTGAGATTCCTGGAAAGAGATCCCCTGAACTTGGGAAGGGCAACCGCAATTAATTCCGTTCGAGAAGTTAATATTAAAACACCTACGCAAAAAAAATCATAACGGCCGTTAAAACCTCGAAACCCCGCTTTGAAAGTCTCCTACACCAGCCAGGCACATAATTCAGACCTACGTAACTTCATCATAAGGTCGGTAACTTCTTTCAGGAAGAGCTGTAGAACTAGGTGCTGTGTAAATAGGACAAACACAAATGCCATTCACTCCAAAACACCAAAAAAGAGAACTTTTACTGAAACGAAGAACAAGGGAAAGAGTATAAAAGCCAAAAGAGAAGAAGTTGAAAACTTTAATTACAGCACGGACAAAAGTTTTCTCAATTGGTTTCCTTAAACGGGATAACAAACACACCAACAATCCAGCAGCGCGATGCACTTCACTTAAGTTTGGAGTAACTGAATAACCTGAACACCCAAATACCAGGGCCCCTGGGACTCTGCCTCAAAGGGGTCGGAACTTATGTTTCAGAAGCAAAAGCAAAAACCAAACTGTGGACCATGCTCTGCGTTCTTTAACACATCATTTTGCAAAAGGACAAGGCATTGTCCTTCGACTTTAAGTGATGGAGAATAACATTAGATTTCCTTTGACTGTCCCAGTCACCCTGTTGGGAAGACCATGACCGCAGTGACAGCAGCAGCAGATCACTGCCACAAAGAAGGTGGGGAAAGGTGGTTTTAAAAAATGCATGAACTTTTTTTTCACAGAAAAATAAAGATACATCAAAAATAAGTTTTATAGACATGCCTTTCCTAGCTTGGGAAAGTTAATTTTCAAATGTGGTTCTGCTGTCTAAGGTGCAAAGCCGAGGCTGGGGGAGTGCGTGGCTGGAATCTGCATGCTGATAAGAGAAGGCTGATGTACTTACAGTGACAGAGGGCAGGCTTCGGGAGAAAAGCTGTTTGTGTTAGCCTGCGAGTTACCCAGGGCTGCAGTGAGAGCAGAAGGGAGGAGAGGGAGTGCCAGTCTGCGTACACCTTCACCGCGGCTCATTACATCTGCCAGCCTCTCTCTCCCTCTCTCTTTCATTTCCACATTCCCTTTGTTCCTGAAAAAAAAATCTACACGTCACATCAGAGTCCCCAGATGCAGTCTACACCAAAGAAAAAAATGAATAATTCAATCAAACTGTGCATAGTCTCTAAGGCAATAAATCTATTGCACTTAAAGAAACGAAGGGTAATTACCACCATGGAATTAGAATAAGGCCAAAGACCAGAGATGTCGCTGAGTCTCTGGGTAAACTCTACGGTCAAATAAAGTTTCATTTATTTAATCCCAAACGGAAAGTCAGAGAAAGATTTTTAACTTCTTTTAGAAGGGTATTGACTTCTTTCTAAACACATCTAGAAGGGGGAGGGAAGGAGAGAAAAGCTTGGCGCATATCACCTTGTTCAAAAGCTCCCAAAGGCAGCAGCACCGAGCAGGCACAAACACCAATCAAGACAATGTGTGTCCGTGAAGCCTGTCCAGGGTCCATTTCCTGCCCACCCCACCCTCCTCCGCTCCCCTCTGATCACGGGAGGAGCGCCCTCCGCTCTCACCCGCCACTGCAGCCCTGCGGGAGGGCAACTGGAATCTGAGAACCTTACCTGGAGCCCGGAGACCTAAGAGAAATCCCGCTTCCCTGCCACCAACAACACCCCATGCCATTCCTATGCACCCCTCCAAAGTCCCGTCACCAGCCACTCCTTCCGTCTGCCTAAGAGAAACTGTAAACGGGATTCCCCCCACCCACCCACCCACGATTGAATGGAAGCTCTGTACTGTACCGACTTCTGGATTTGCCCTAGGTCGAATTTAGGGAATGTCTGGAAAGGGGGGGAAATAAGAGGAAACGGAGGGGGGACAGTTCCAGTCGGGTCCAAGTTAGAAGGCGGTGTTAGGCAGGAAAGCGCCTACAGGAAAAACAGCTGGGATGCAGACTGGCTATGGAAATCTCAGTTCTAGGAACCGTGTGCTTTCGTCCAGGAGGTAAGACTGTATGACTGTCGCACGTTTATTCTTTCGATGTCTGTATTTCTTTCTTCCCCACTCCCAGCTCGCGCTGCCGCTCGGGTCAGCGGGCATGCACCAGGAGAAGGGCAACAGCGCAGCGGAGGGCTTTATTTTCCAGGTCTCTCCACGCATAGATCGTGTCAGTGAAACGAGATTAGCAAATCTACTGCTGCCGGCAGCGACCAGACTCGCTGCCCTTCTGCCAGTTGCTCAGTGTTCGAGACATTTCGGGCTGCAGGGTTCTCGTCGCCCCAGCCCGCCGGGTCGCTCGGCCTGAGGACTCACTCAGGTGATGCAAGGGAGGCTCGCGGCGTCCCAAACGGGTTCGGTCAAGAGCTTCCACCACATCACCACTGTCTACTTCCTCGGCGCCCGCACGGACACTGCACGGACACGGACACGGACACACACGCGCGCGCGCACACACACACACACACACAAACACACACACACACGTACGCACACACGCACACGCACTCCTGACACTCGGGCCGAACTCTTCATCTAAACTGGGGTCCCTTTAACAGTCAGTTCAGCCCTCTGGAGAGCAGCGGAGA
Source organism: Dinomys branickii (assembly GCA_004027595.1). Lineage (NCBI taxonomy): Eukaryota > Metazoa > Chordata > Mammalia > Rodentia > Dinomyidae > Dinomys > Dinomys branickii. Next base: position 18,844 of record PVLD010008399.1, read on the forward strand.
AACTAGGGTAGCGGATGTTACCGCTAGGGTACCGGCTGCCTGATTTGGCCGCGCGTTGTTTACGTGCCTAAGTCGCCACCTTGAGGTCGAGCGTAAGACTGCGAGCGCTGTGCAAGACCTACTGCTCTCACGCCCGCTCAACAGCCCCTGCGACCTCCTGGGACTGCTTAAAGGGAGCATGCTCTGGAGTCCGGGCAGCCGAGCGAGGCAAGGCTTGCCCTCCGAGAGCAGGCGGAGAGGAGTGAGGGCTAAAGTCACCCACTAGCTGAAACCAGTAAGTGGGAATGGGGCGAAGGCGCAATCTCCCCGCAGAGTACAAAGCTCGGGTCAGAGTCTGCAGCTCCCAGGCAGGGACTGCAGATCAGAAATTTCCAGCATTAACTCCCCGGGCTGTGGCAGAGGGTACAGCAGCTTTGAAGAGATGTAGCATCCGTCCTGGTCTTAGCCAAGTACCCACCGGCCTTTTGCAGTGACTTTGGCACAGCACAGAATCCCAACGCCCTGGGAGTCATCTCCCACTCGCTCCCCACACTCAGGACAGAAGGCAGACAAAAGGGCCTCAGGGGTGCAGCAGACCCAAGGTCAAAAGTAGAGGTCTGACAAATGAAAACTGTCTTCAGGAGAGGGACGTTCTGCCGCTAGGGCTGGGAACTTAGCTCCCCAGTTGGGCATTTCTCCGGGGAATCAGCCCTTCTGAGCATTTAACAATGGATTCGATAAACAGTAACGATGGTTATTGTTCAGACCACTTATCCTCATTTCCCCACTGCTACCTCCGCAGGAGCCCCTTTGTGCTCCTGTTTCGTACCGTAAGGAGACCGGGTTTCAGAGCGCTGCAGCTTAGTCTTGGAGCAACACACCGTGGTTGGTCTTTGTTATTCCAGGACATGACCTGCAAGGACACTGCCATCTATAAAGTCGAACCAGAGCTCGTCCTCAGTGAACTGTGCCCGTCGGGTACCTGGGTCATTTTTCCTGCTGTTTGGGTACAGAGACACTGTTCAAATGTAATGTTTTATAAAAGAAAAGGAAGGATTGAATTTATTTAAGAAAAACGATACTTGGGAACCAGTTTGTATTATATGAAAGCATAAATCTGTTCCAGCTTACTCCAACTTAGGCCTGTTGGTATTTTAGTCAGCAATAAATAAATACTTAAACAAATTGAATTTTAAAAATAGAACAACAGCAATCTAACACTAATGGACAGCAGGGAATGTCTTCAAAGTAGAGAAGCAACAGGCCCCTAAGCCAGACCCATCTCCAAGTTTTGTGCCACAGCCTAGCAAAGTATCATTGCCCCCCCTTCCACTCATGTGGAAAGCTGAGTGTTATTGAATACAGTTTTGAATTTTCCCAGGGAATCCCAATTATAGAAACACCTGTGCTAAGTAATGCTATTCTAACCCACTATGAAAACCTGAAGTATGTAATAGCCCTCACATCATCTCATTTCTTAGTCGCAGTAGGGTGAGCCAAGCTTGTGGAAGAACATTAGACTCGTATGAAGTCCCCAGAGCTTTAACTCAAGAGAGCTCGGCTCTGCCATACGTAATCCTGGCAGTTCATTCTACCTTAAATTGAAGAAATATACATTGAAGCCTAATATAACTGGCAGAAACTAAGCCTAGGTAGAAACATTACATAAAGAGAAATACAGTTTAACTATAAAACTGGAACACATATCACATGTGCAATCAGAAACCAATTCTATAATTTTTAAAGAAAAATCCTAACAACACAGAAGTTATTATTCAGCCTATATGCTCCACTTTAATATAAATAGAATATTAATGGCAAACTACCATGAAATAAACCCACCATAGTGTGATAGGAACACATTGTAAACCTCTACCAATATTAAAAGAGAAAACATACTTATCAGCTGATTTTTAAAAATACCATATGTAACATTTTTGAAATGCTATCCAAAAAAACCAAGTTTCCTAAGGCAATGGTTTTTTTCAATTGTTTAAGGCTGCCAAAACTAATTCCACTGAATTGTCCAGATGAAAATAAAAATTTTTATCAGTCATCCAAATGTTTCTCTTATACTGTTAAATAGAACTGTGGGGTCTTTTCCTAATTTAAAAGTGATCTAGATAATTACACAGAAAAGTATGAATATAAAAAGCATTACAAGGAAAATTATGCTGCAGAGTTAGAGAACAATGCAATCGAGGAAGTAAACTGTATTCACTAAAATGCAAAGTACCCCCTCATGATAGCATTCTTCTGATATTACTACAGTATTCATATTTCTTCACATGTGCTTCTCTCTGGCTAACGAAACACTTACCTCTTCCAAACATGAGGTTTAACACTCACTAAAATGACTACCCTTGCATTCACTCTACATCTCAGCCACACTGGAAACATTTGACAAATCAGTATTAGATCTATTGCAATACCTAGTAAAAGAGAAGCAAAAAAAAAGCACACACAAAAGAATATTGTAAAACTGCTCGCCACTAAATATCAAACAATAATTTACCAATATTACTAGTGCTTAGGAGTTTGATAATTTATTTCAATAATTTTATGTTTTATATATTCTTATGTGTCAGCATTGTGCTTTAAAAATGAATTTCATAAAATTTTCTAACTTAAAATATGTCACTTAAATATCTCAAATCAAAATTGCTATTTTAAAATTTCTTAAAACAGTATTTTTGTTCTGTGTGTTTTGAAAAATATCACAAATGCATTAAAGATTCACATTTAAAAGTTCACATTTAAATGTGTACTTAGTACCTAACATGTACAAAGCAAATGTTTAAAAGTATGTTAACTCATAATTTATATTCTGCACCTTTTATGATTTAATAAATATTAATTAAAATTCATTACATATATACTTAGAATTAAATTTTATTAACTATGTCAGCAGAAGTATTATGTTCAGTATCTGATAATTCCACACAATTATTACTTTACTTCATCTGGCATATAGTATTTAAATTACTCCAATTACTTGTATTAATCAACAAATTTATACATTTCCAAAAGTCTCTTTTGACATATCAAATGTTATAATCTCAAAAAGCTTTATTTAAGAAGACTATAGTTACAAATCAATTCCAAAACATATTTTACTTTTAAATCAGGTCTAAAAGAAACCTCAAGCCGTATTCCAAATCAAAGTGTTTAATATAATTTTTATGCAAAATTATTCTATAACCTGCTAAGTTTTATATCTTGAACATGTATCATAATTGTTCATGTAAGCTGGAAGTATTTACTTCCTAAAATCAAAAAAAGAGAGATGAAAGCTAAAAGATAAATAAAGCGTTCCCAAGTATCTGGGTGTTTGCTGTTATTTGAATAACTCATTAGATGTTACTAAATTTTAAGTTTTTATCAGCATCTTCTGTGTTAAGTTTGAACACATGACCTTTCAAATGGGGGAGGAAACGGGGCGGCGCTGAGAATCTGCAGCAATCATCGTCCTCAAGCTCATTCATAATAAATGAAAAATACTTATTCACACGAAATTTTCTATTTTCAGAGGAAAATATTTAAAATCAAGGTCTCAATATAAAAAGCCACCTTTAACTGTGTACAATATGGTATCCACCTACTTTCAAAGTTGATGAAGTTTAGTGCTAAAATGAATATTAAGCAAATAAGTATGAACTATGTTCACTAGAATTAGCATAATACAGATTATAGTTTATGAATTTTTAAGAACATCAGCATCATGATATGGTTGTCATAGAAACTGCAACAATATGTTATTTCAATTAATTTTATATGCCATGATAAGGCCTAGTTCTACATCACTCCAAGTTTGAAAAGCAAAAACTAAAAAGCAGATATAAATAGTGCATATTGAGATTCCAATTTCTACCAGTTTAGAAACTAGTAAAGTTCAAGTCTTTTAAAGATAAAAATGACAATACATTCTAATTGCATGATAAGACAGTATTTAATAAAGATTCTAAAATGTTTTTAAATCAGTACATTCTGAAAAAAAAGTTTTTATTAACAATCAACTGCTTCTCTTAATATTTCTTACTCTTGTTACTCAAGTCTATTTATAGGTAACAAAAATTATTGGTTATTACTTGTCACTTCATTATTAAATTATGGATGCTCTTTCTGTTCTCAAGAGATAGGTACATTTGCTTTTACATTAAAATTCAGAACAACTAGACCAGAATTTTAATATTTTTAAAGTAATTATTGCAACAGATCCTTCTCATTTAGCAGCATGTCACACTGTATTATTGCTATGCCTTCTTAGCATATCACTTAGATATTCTGTTGACATTAATGGCTTAATTATTGCAACAGAAAATGTCTATGAAAATAAAGCATATTTCCCAAAGAACAATTATGGCAGGAGATTTGGAGCCCTGAATTAATCTGTCCCTAGCCACCAAATATCTTTTCCTTATATTTTCTATATTTTCCATTTCAATATAGAATATGTCCTAGATAACTCTGAAAATGATTCCAAAAGACATATTATATTAAAGTCTGTATTTACCCTGCATCCTTTAGGTAGAATATAGCTTAGTTACTAATAGTTTCAACTAATTAATACAAAGTAAAAAATATTATCATCCTTAAGTAATTTTGTAAATGAAGTACAGTATATGTATATTTTTAAATGTAAAAGAACAATCTAAAGAAGAAAATATAAATATGTACAAATTATTCTTCTTGATAGGATTAGGAGGATTCCAAAGAAGCATTTAAATCCCCAGTTTTCATAACAATTAACAATGAAAAGCAGATGTTTACAAGGCTGTTTCGTACGCTGTCTTAAAAGACAATAAAAGATGGTTTGTGGATAGTAAGAAGGAAAAGCCAAATAACTGCTTGCCGGGTGTATATTTTAAAAGCATTTTCATTGGCTCAGTTATTGTTAATAGTGAAAGAAAACACTTTCTGCTGCACATACTGTGTGACTGTGACTATAGAAAACTGCCATCATAAAGTCCTCAAAAACTCTTAAGATGTAATTTACAAAGATAATAATAACACAGAATTATTTCACGTCTCTGAATGCTACACATTTGCATACCAGGACTGTGTACAATATACTCATAATGTACATTCATAATAACAAGGACTTCTTAACACTGTAACTGCAGCACAAGATCTGTGCATTAGACAATCTATCTTACCAAGTTTTACTTGTTGGTGTGAAAGTGTTAGTCTCAGTGAGCCAGGTGTTAGCTGCCTACAAAACTGAAGACCACATTAACTACTGAATTACCATTTTAAGAAAATACAATGATAAAACATGACCTTGTAAAAGGATATTTTAATAACAGCATCTAATATTATATTGTAGAATGTTGAATGAATGTGTAAAAGCTATGCACGATAACCATGCGACTATATTTTTTAAAATCACTGGTGTTTAATGTTTAATTGTCTTTTTAATATTATTTATGAAGCAAGGTACCATGCCAAATGATTTTTTTAAAGCTTAATTTTTCAAATATTCACTTGTGTGCTTTTATTTACTCAAAGTAAATCCTAGTAATGAGCCTTCTTCAGGAAGCATCTATCTTCTACCTATAGCCTAATAACTGTGTGTGGTATCTACAAATACCAAATAAATTCTAATTTTGGTTATTGTCCGTGGTGTCTCCTAATTTTATTAAGGAAATAAATATAACCTAATGAATAATAGAAACATGGTATTTCTATTGCCCAGATGGAGTTATTTTCTAAATTTACTTCTGATGCCTTCTATATAAGTAAAAAAGGGAAAGATGTTTTTAAAACAAAGAGAGAGGAACAAATACACGAGAAGTACAATATGTAACAGTACCTAGATTAACATAACCTGAGCAAATATCTAGTTAGGAAAACATTGAATACACTAAAACAGTCATATTTTTAATTAAAATTTTAATATAAAAAATGCAGCAAAGGATAATTATGTATCCTTCCAATTTATAGGCATTTATCTTTGTTAAATATTATCACTGAAACTGGATGTATTTCACTATGAAGTTTCAGTTTTCTCCTAAGTTAAAATAAAGTATAAAATGTATCATGTATTTGACTTCAATTTAAAAATTTTAAATATATATATGTTATTTACATAAGTGGTATAATTCATATTAAAATCATTATACTTAAACATAAGGAATAAGGAAACTTGATCCAGCAAGATTATAGTACTTGGTATTATTTTATTAGCTGAAAGGACTGTTGAAATCACTATTAGACTTCTATTACCCTATCCTTATTGCTCATGTTGAATATACAACAGTGAGAAATTTGTAAAACTGCTTGGGTTTTCAAAATCAATACTAATGCAAAATCTCATATATTCTTAACTAAAATGACATTAAAATGTTTTTCTCCTATTCTCTTTTTAAAAATTGTTTTTCAGGATATTGTTTTTACTCATCAGTATTTAGGAAATAATTTTGCAAAGTCAGTAAGAGATTTAATTGTATCCCTAGTATTTTCTTATGAGTACACATGATCTATATGGAAATTATGATGGAGAAAATTGCAAGACCTTCCAGGGTGGCAGGAAGTGATGCACACTGTACTCATCAGCCCTGGGAAACTCTTTAAGTACAAGATACACTCTTGTGTATCAAAATCAAAGTAATTATTTTTAATAGCAATAAAACTACACATGTGTATGTAAAATAGGTAATAGGATAAAATTGTTTTGTTTTAGTCTTTTACCCAGAGTCTCAATAATTTTGTGATTTTCTCCAAATAGAGGAATAAAAAACAAACTGCAAACCCACCGTCCTGGAATAAGGCACATTGATCTGACTGGGGGATATGTACAGGGTCTTGTTTTTATTGTTTTTATTTTTGCTATAATTTTGTTTTAGCCAGTTCAAGAACTAAGTATCACAATTTTTCAGAGTTGTTCTTGTTTTTAATATATTTCTGTTTCACAAATTTCTTCTGTCTAGTTATTAGAAATACTATTTTTCTTTTTTCAATTGACAAATCTGACACCTAAAATGTGAACTTTCTCATCCTGCTTTCATTTTTGTGCCTGTACTTGGAAAAGCAAATCTATTTTTTCCTACCAAGACTAGCAATATTTGTAAATATTTGTAAGAGGCTAATTTTTGTGCTATTTGTAATTATGTATGTCTTCAACTTAGAATGATTCAACTTACAATTTTTAAACTGTACAGTGATGCAAGAGCGATATGTAGTCAGCAGGAATTTTGAATTTTCATCTTTTCCTGGGTCAGTGATAATGCTGTACAATCCTCTATCAAGATGTGGGAGCCAGGTATGGTGGCACACGCCTGTAATGCCGGCACTCAGGAGGCTGAGGCATTAGGATCACCTTGAAGGCCAGCCTAGGTGACACAGTGAGCTCAAGGCCAGCCTGGGCGACACAGTGAGACTTGTCTCAAAAACCAGAACAAAAAATAAATGTTGGGCAGCAGCAATGAGTTGCAGCTCTCAGTCAGTCATGTGATCCCAAGAGGCAGCAAGCTAGACTGTATTGTACAATTTTGCTAAGCCATGATGGTCAGTAGGTCACATATTTTAAGTGTGTTTTTTTGACTAATGACATTTTTAATTTACCAAGGGTTTAACCTGGCTGTGACTGCTTCATATGTCAAGGAGCAGCTGTAGTATCTCACAAGCAGAGTCAGACACACAACTGCTAATATTCTGCTCTACCATTAGACAAGGGCTCTTGTACTACTTACAATAATTTTGCAGTATCCTTAGGTAAGCTAGAAAACTAAAATGAGAGAAGTAGGAATAATTTATATAAATGTGTAAGGTATGAATGCTAAGATCTAAGAAGAATAAGAGAAAAAAATCATGGTCTCTGGATTCCATGAGCATACAGTTTATAGTCATTGCCAGTCATTCCAGAAGTTGCGCTGAAAAGAACAGTCATTCAAATATAAGAGGTAAATGCACCCCAGAAAGGGTCAGAGTAACATCTCAACTTTGCTGAGAGGACAAGGTTGTACATAAAGATAAGGTAAAATACTAGACTGTCATAGTTTTGTACTATGCATATGACTGTATATATAGACACTATTTTAAACAAAAGATTGGCATATAGTTTAATATGTAACCTTTATAATAATAATTTATATAGATCATTACATGGAAGAACTTTTCGGATGGCCATTTGTGGTGCCCTGTAACACATCTAATGCTGCATTCTACCGCATTCCTACCCCCTAACAACTACTTCTTAATTTTCTGTTGAGAAAATAAAAGCATCTCCTTATAATGGACATCCTAAGAATACCTATACAAAGATTTATGTGCAATTCAATCAGAAACAGAGACAAAAATCCTGAGGTTCCTTTTGTCTTAATATGAAATTATTGGGCAACTCATTTTTTTTCCCAGAAGCTGATTTCTTTCAGGCATTAGACATATACACTAATTTATGAAAATCAGTGAGAGAAGCATTGCTTGATGATCCTGTAAGGACTGCTTTTTACTTTTCATTTTTTTCCCTCAAAGTAGTGCTTGCGAAAGGTTAAAAAATAAAATTTTACTGAAAAGCTTAGAAGACAGTGGATCTCTGCCATGCCCTCCCCCATTCCCATCGGTGTGGCCCAAGGGCAATCACTGTTTAGTCCTGCGTTTCCTTTTATATTTAGCTCCAGTTTTCTTTTTTGGGAGAGGAAATTGAACTCAGGACCCTGTGTTTGCCAGGAAGGTGCTTGTGCCACTAAGCTATACACCTGGCCCCATATCTCTAAATAATGTGCTTTTAAATATTTTAAGATTCTGTACATTTGACTTTTTTTTTAGTCATTACATATAGTTTCCTTGTTTTTCCAGGTCAGTACTTGATTTTCTCATCATTTCCCCCATTTCACAGGTATAATAATGTAAAACAACTTCTGGCTCAATCAAGTTATTGCTTCCATTTTCACAAAATTTTGTTTATAGAACAGCAAATCATATATTACAAATACATACAATTTCTTTTACAACTTTATGTTTTTCTCCCATTGAAGGCCTTTATATTTTTTTTTAACTTCTTGTGGATCTAACTATCATTGCTTTTCCACATGTTTTTGTTTATCAGTATTATTTTCCAAATAGTCAAGGATATCAAATAATTTATTACTTATTCTTGACAATGGTTAATTGTTTTGTTTTGTTTTGTTTTGTTTTGTTTTGAGACAGGGTCCCACTATGTAGCCCAGGATGACCTTGAACTCAAGGCCATCCTCCTGCCTCAGCCATCAGAGTGCTAGGACTTCAGGCATGTGCCACCATACCCAGTGGTGATGGTTAATTTTATGTCGGCTTGCCTGTTATGGTGCCCAGGAAATCGGTCAAACATTATTCTTACTGTTTCTGTGAGTATGTTTTTGAATAAGCTAATATTTAAATTAGTGGACTTTGAGTAAAACGGACAGCCACCCCTAATACAGTCAGGCCTCATCCAATCAGGCCTGACCTTGAAGACATAAATAGAAAAAGACTGAGCCTCCACTGGCACATAGCCTTCAGCCTCGAACTGGAACATCAGCCTTTCTGGGTCTCCAGTTTGGAAATGCCTTATCGGCTCTAGTAAGTTCCCAGATTGCTGGCCCAGTGTGCAAATTTTGGACTTAAGTGTCTGTGTGTGTCTGTGTCTGGGTTGGTCACTATAACAGTACCTGAGAAAGTCATTTATAAAGAGAAAAGATCGTGATCCGTTGGTCCTATTGTTTTGGGGCCTGTGGCAAGTTGGTAGGAGTGTATGACAAAACAAAACCTCTCCTATTACGACTAGCAAGCCAAAGAAAGAAAGGGCCCAGGCATACACAATTCCCACTGAAAGTACTACCCCCATGACCTAAAGACCTCCCAGCGCCCCACCTCTTAAAGTTTCCACCCCCTTTCAATGGCACCATACTGAGGGCTAAGCCTTTCCACAGGACCCTTTGGAGGACACTTAAGATACAAATTATAGCAATCATTGTCAGTTTCTTATAATGAGCATCTTCATGTTCACATCCTCATCCCCTCTTTAAACCATTTTGAATTTAGTTTAGTGCATGATGATAGACATGGGTCTAGCTTTAGTCCTCAGTATGTGGAGGGCCAGTTTTTCTAGTATCATTTATTAAAGAGACTACCTTTCTCACAGTGAATGGGTTTGGCCCCTTTGTCAAGATAATGTGGCTGAAAGTGTTTGTAGCAATGCCTGTATATTCTAATCTGTTCCACTGATCCTCAGGTCTGTTTTTCTGCCAGTACCATGCTGATTTTAGCATAGTAGCTTTGTAGTATAATTTTAAGTCAGGGATTGTGATGCACCCTGCCTTGCCTTTATTAGTCAGGATTGCCTTTGCTATTCTAGGTCTTTTCTGGTTTCAAATGAATTTGAGGAATGTTTTCTCTAGATCTGTGAGGTATGCTAATGGCATTTTGATCAGGATTGCACTAAATGTGTACAACATTTTTGGAAGTATGGCCATTTTCACTATGTTGGTTCTTCCTATCCATGAACAAGGAATACCTTTCCATTTTTGAAAACCCTCTTTGATCTCTTTTTTCAGAGTATTGTAATTTTACATAGATAGCTGATAGATAGATAGATAGATAGATAGATAGATAGATAGATCTTTTACTTCCCTTCTTAGATGGATTCCTAAGTATTTCATTTTTTTAATGCTACTATGAAGAGTGTAGTTTCCCTAATTCCTCTCAGTGAGTTTGTTGTTTGTGTACAGGAATGTTATAGATTTTTGAGTTTTGGGCTTTTTTTTTTGCTACACTGCTGAATTTGGTTATTAAATCTAGAAGTCTTTTGGTGGAGTTTTTGGGGTTGTCTACGTAGAGTATCATATAACCTGTGAATAATGGTAATTTAACGTCTTCTTTTCCTATCCTTATTCCTCTCATTTCTCTCTCTTGTCTAATTGCTCAGGTTAATATTTCCAGAACTATATTGAAAAGGACCGGTGATAGTGGACATCCTTCTCTTGTTTCTGATTTTAAAGTTTTTAGTTTCTGTCCATTTAATGTGATATTAGCTATCAGTTTGCTATTGATGGCTTTTATCAGATTGAGGTAAAGACCATTTATTCCAATTTTCTGTAGGGCTTTTATCATAAATGAATGTTAGACTTTGTCAAAAGCTTTTCGGCATCTATTTAGATGATCATGTGACTTGTCTTTGGCTCTGTTGATATGGTATATTACATTTATTGATTTCCATATATTGAACGATCCCTGTATCCCTGAGATGAATCCTGCTTGGTCATGGTGTATAATCTTCTTGATGATTTGCTGCACTCTGTTTGCTAGGATTTTGTTGAGGATTTTTGCATCTACGTTCATTAGGGAGATTGGTCTGTACTTCTCTTTTTTGGTTGGGTCTTTCTCTGGTTTTGGTATCAGGCTAATACTTGCCTCCAGGAGAATCCCTTCCCTTTCAATTTCATTGAAGAGTTTGAGGAGTGCTGGCTTTAAATCTTCTCTAAATTTTTTGTAGAATTCAGCTGTGAATTCATTAGGACCTGGGCTTTTATTTGTTGATTTTTAAATTATATTTTCAATTTCATTAGCTGATATTTGGTTATTCAGAATTTTTACATCTTCATTCAGTTTGGTAATTCATACGTATCTAGGACTCTGTCCATTTCTTCCATTTTCCATTCTATGAGAGTAAAGATTGTCAAAGTAGGTACTGATGATCTGAATTTCCGCAGGATCTGTAGTGACTTTAGCCTTTTCATTCCTTATTACGTGAATTTGAGTTTTTTCTTTCCTTGTTTTGATAAGGTTGGCTAGGAGTTTATCAATTTTATTTATTCATTTAAAGAACCAACTCTTTGATTCATTAATTCTTGGTATTGCTTTCTTTGTCTCAATTGCATTAATTTCTGCTCTGATCTTTATACTTTCCTCCTTTCTTTGTGCTTGACTTGCTTATCTTTTTCTAGAAGTTTGAGGTGTAGCACTAGGTTATTTATTTGTTCTCATTCTGTTTTCCTGATGTGAGAGTCCACCAGTATAAATTTCCCTCTGAGACCTGCTTTCATGGCATCCCACAGATTCCGATAACTTGTGTTTGCATTTTCATGTGACTGTAGATATCGCTTAATTTCTTCTTCAACTTTTTTTTCTTTGGTGCTATGAATAAAACTCAGGACCCTGCACTTGCCAGTCAGGCACTTCTACCACTGATTTATATCCTTGGCTCTTCTTTAATTTCATCTGTGACCCATTCGTTGTTCAAGAGGGTGCTATTTAATTTCCATGTGCTTATGGTGTTTTTGTGGTTTCTTTTGTCATTAATTTTCCATTGCAATGCACTATGATCAGATAATATGAATGGGATAATTTCAATTCCTTTGCATCTACTTAAGCATATTCTATGGGCTAGTACATGGTGGTTCATTTTTAAAAACATCCTGTGTGCAGCTGAGAAGAATGTGTATTATGATATCTGTAAACATCTACTAAGTACATTTGTTCACAAGTTTGGTTCAGTTCTGTCATTTCTTTACTGATTTTTTTTGTCTAGTTGATCTATTTGTCTGTTTCTTTTAATTGGTAAATTGAGGCCATTTACATTGATGTGTTAATACTAATACATATTGGCTTTTTTTTTGTCATATTATTTTCCTGGTGTTGGTTCCATACTTTTCCCCTGTGTTTAATTGCTTCCCCTGCTTGGTAGCTTCTTCCTATTGTAGTTCTTGGAATTGTGGTCATTGTTATCTCTTTCTAGTATCTTTCCGTACTCTTTGTAGGGCTGGTTTGGTCATCATGAACTTCTTCAGTTGTTCTTTGTTATGGAAGTATCTTATTTCTCCACTAATTTTTAAAGATTGTTTTGCAGGGTACATCAGTCTAGGTTAGAATTTGTGTTCTTACAGAACTCGGACTACTTCACTCCAAGCTCTTCTTGACTTGATGGTTTGTGTTGAGAAATCTGCTGTCATTCTGATAGGCTTTCCTTTATAGGTGATCTGTTTCTTTTTTTTTTTTTTTTAAGACAAAAGAATGGAGACACATGAACCAGAATAAGCCATAAACAATACAGAAAATACAAAATTATACAGAATACAGTAGGGAATTACCACTGGATGTTGTACTACACAATGTTATCTTCATATTCATTAACATAAAAACATTAAAGGAAATACCAAATTATAGAGAAGATAGTAAGGAATCA
>PVLD010008399.1:32060-84389 GCA_004027595.1 Dinomys branickii
TGTTAACACAAAAACAATTGAGGAAATACAGAATTATAGAGAACACAGAAGGGAATTAGCCCTGGATGCTGTCCTACTTAATGTTACCTTCACCTTTGTTACTCAGTTACACAGATGATGGCCCATTTGATCATTCAGTTTTTCTCCTCCCTCATCTCCGTTGCCCTACCACTCAATCAGTCATCTTCCCTGTGATAATTATTGTACTCCTGGGTTTATCTATATCCTTGGACTCTCGCCTTGGGAAGAGATATAGCTGTCTCAGACTATACTATAACATACATGGGTGTATACAAACTTCCATGGTTGGAGGTGAGAAAGCACCTATGCTCACAGCGGACCGCCCGGCTCCACCCTGTCATCGTGCTATGGGTGGGGGTGGGTCCAGTCCGTGAGGCGCCCTCAGCAGGGCCCTCAGCAGAGCAGCCGCGGGGCCCACTGCAGAGCAGCCCCCGGGGCCCACTGCAGAGCAGCCGTGGGGCCCACTGCGGAGCAGCCCCCAGGGCCCACTGCGGAGCAGCCGCGGGGCCCTCAGCGGAGCAGCCACGGGGCCCACTGCGGAGCAGCTGCGGGGCCCACAGCGGAGCAGCCGCCAGGGCCCACTGTGGAGCAGCCGCGGGGCCCACAGCGGAGCAGCCGTGAGGTCATGCAAGGTTCATATGTGCAAGCTGTAAGGAGACCCTCTTGGTGCACACATTAATGGTTTGAGGTGAGTCCTGAAGACCGTGGATTCGTCCCATTGTTGCCAGGAACAGGTGGTGCTTGCTCAAGCCGCCGAGACTCAAGGTGCTCCCAGAGAGAGTTCAGGGTGGGAGCTGAGCCCCGGCAACCCAGCTCGTGCTTCCTGCCTGATGTTGGAGTGAGAAAGGCGAGGAGCCACGCAATCCACCTCCATTTGCATCTCCCTCCTGTTGCAGTGCTGGAGCCCCCGTCTGCTCCTCAGCCGGATCCCTGGAAGCCGCCGCGGCTCACCACTGAGGTTCCCCGCTGCTCTCCACTGGTAGCCACTCACCCAGCTGAGAGGCAGGGGCCCACCATCTCGAGGCAGGCGCAGAGCCGGGCGTGGTGCGCTGTGTACTAGTTGCATTGATTCTCTCCAGGCGCTGATTAGGAAGGTTGCCACAGGGTGGGGACTCTGCTCCAGTGGCTGTTGCAACCTCTCATTCTCACACTGGGCCCGACAACTGCCACTGACTGCCATCGCCTCCTCCCCTGGCTGTGCCCTCCTCTCTCCAGCCCCAGACCAGCTCCCGGAACTCCGCCCTCCTCTGGCCGAGCTGGGAGGCCTCCGTGAGCGTGGGCCTCCGAAGCTGAAGCTGCAAATGCCAGAACAGGGCGCAGGCCATGGGCGCGCCCAGAGCGGCGACCCCCTCCCTCTCCTCTCCTTCCGACTGTGCCATGGCGGATCTCCGATCCTTTCCTCCAGTAGAGGCTTTGCTTAGTCTCTCCGAGGGCCCCAGCTCCCACCTCGGATCGTTCCTGAGCTCAGGACGCCCACCTCCCTCCCCTCCGCCCTTTGTCTGAGTGGCACTCCTCCGGAAGGTTCTCTCTGTTGCCTACCCGGTCGCCATCTTGAAGTTCTCTCATAAAATTTGTTTAGTTATTTGTTACTTTCTAATGAATTGACCATTACACTTCTAAAGTTCTGAAATGGCCAACAGACCATAGAAAGATACCACTTTAGGCTCCTGCTTGAAACCAACAGCTACAGAAAACTGCTGGCCTTGATTCAGGGCCATTGTTTCTTTTTTCTAACAACTTTTAATCTTCTGTAATCCCACCACTTGGGAGGCTGAAGCAGGGGGACCACTGTGAATTTGAGACTAGCCTGGGTTACATCGTGAATTCAAGGTCAGCCCAAACTACAAGTACCTGTCTCAAAAAAATTGTCTTCAGTTTTAAGTATTATGAACATAGCTGTTATAAACATTTTTGTAAAAAAGCTTTTGTGAACAAATATATTCCACTTTTCTTGGGTAAAAGTCTAAGAATAGAATAGCTGGATTATGTTTAATTTTATAAGTAGCCAAAGCAATTCTCAAAGTGGCCATATCATTTTATATCTCCACTAGTAATACATGAAAATTTTGATTGTTCCACCTCCTTACCAACACTTATTATTACCAGACTGATTTTTGTTGTTGTTGTTTCTGCTGCTACTGTTGTTTTAGTATTATATCATTATGGTTTTAGTTTGAAATCTTCAGGTGAATAACGAAATTGAACACCTTCTCATGTATTTATTGGCCATTTCTATATAAATGTACAAAACACCCTGTACAAAATACTTTGTTTCTTTTAATGGCACTAGCCTCTTCAGCAACTATACCTCCTTTGGCCTGAACTTTATCCATAACTCCTAGGCCAAAATTAAAATTGTTCAACTCTTTTGCTTTGCTTTTTACCCTGATCTCATTATAAATCTTGCTAAAAGTAGCCTGCAATACCCATGCCACAGCCTGACTGCTTGGCTGCTTTACATTTCCTTCACCAGATCAGGACATGGGCCAAATGTACACAAATTTCTTGCCAATGCATAACACACATGCTGATGGAGTCCTTATTCCCAATGAAAACTCCCAAGTCTGGTCTTGCTATCTGCATTCCTATTAGCATTCTGGTATTTTGAGCTCTAATCAACATTACACATAGGTTCTGTTCAAAGCTTTTTAGGGCTTCTCTAGGCTGCACCTCCAAACCTTTCTAAATTCCTCCTCAAAACCAGTTCCAAAAGCTTCTGAACTACATAATCAAGGAATATTACAACAACAGCCCCTCCTCTATTAATTACTTTCCCCTTGTGTGACACAGTATCCAACACCCACAGTTTAAAGGAGGAGAGGTTTAATTTGGCTCATGGGTTCAGGAAATTCAGCCCACGGTCAGGTAGCCCCTAGGCAAAAGATGCTTTGTTCATCACAGTCAGGAAGCAGAGCAAAGGAACAATGAGAGAAGAATTCACAAGAGACCATATAGAGTACCCAAGTGTTATGGTTGTAATATAACCACGTCTTTCTATCTGGAAACTGGTTTAAAGAAATGTGTCTGGTTGCCAAGTTGACAAGGGGTAGAATGTTATGGGTGATACATTATGTCAACTTGGGGAGTCCAGAAGTTTGGCTGAGTGATTCAGCAGGAAGCCAGGGTGCTTATTTGTACACATCCTGAGCCTGCAGAAGAGGAAGACATGGAGATTATGTGAGAGCTAACAGACCTCCTGGGTGGGGGCAGCCTGTTTACAGTGTAGGGGAAGGAAAGAGGCTGCTTGCTGCCATTCCTCCCTTTTTGCTCTTGTGGTTTTTGCTGTGTTCTGCTGCCATGAACAATTTGCCCTCTGCCATGTGCCACTCTGCCTCTGAACCAGCCAAGTATGGACTGAAACCTCCACAAACTGTAAGCTAAATAAACCTTTCCTTCCTTCATTTTAGGTGTTGGGTATTTTGTCTCAGCAACGAGAGAAAAGTAACCAAGACACCAAGGTAACATCTCCATAGTCAACTCAGACACTCCTGGAAGTATGTTCCATCAGCCCCCCAAGTAGGTCCCAAAGCCAATCAACTTGACATTCAACCCTAAGTGCCACAAATACTAATTTGAGTTCTTTGATCCTTTTTTATTAAGGACAGTGTTTTTTGTCTAATTTTATTGGGTTAAAGAAATTGCTTTGTATATTCTGAACACAAATCCTTTTTCAAATATGTTTTGGCCAATATTTTCTCCATGACTATAACCCTTCCTGTGTATTCTCCTACCAATATCTTTTGATGAGTAGGAATTTTTAAGAAGTCCGTATTACAAATTGACCACAGATCACATACACCTATAATCCAAGCATTCTGAGAGACTAATGCAGGAGGATCAGAGCTGCAACCCAAGCCTGGGCTACACAATAATTCATCAAGACCCTGTCTCAAAAAATAAAAAAGGGCTAAGGATGTGCTTAGTGAAAAGGCCCTGAGTTCAATAACTAGTACCACAAATAAAAGTCTGTATTATTATTGTCCTTTTAATTAGTACTATTTCTAAATTTTTTCATTCTTTTTTGTTAATAAGATTGCAAAAGTATGATCCAATCTTTTCACTGAGATGTTTTATAGTTTTAGCTTTTATATTTAAGCTAAAACCATGTTAATGTTTTATAATTTCACACATATACTTCACACTGTGAAGTATATGTGTGAAATTATACATGCATATATGTATATTTCTCACTTCCTAACAACCCCCAAAACTCTTGTAAGTTCTTAAGTGATATGGATGCATAAGAGCATCTTTGTTCTAATATTTGGACTTTGGTTCCCATTCCTGACAAAGTTCCTAAATCCCTTGGAATTACATGGGGGATCAGAGAATCTTTAATTGAAATAAGGTGACTCTTGGGGGTTCCTGGATAGTTCTTCTCACAAGAGAGATCAAGCAATGATAGGAAGAGCTTGAAACTTTCAGTACCATCCCCTGCCATCCAGAGACTTAATTAATAATTGATCACGCTCATGTAATGAAGTATCCATAAAAATTCCTAAAAGACAACGTTTGAGGAGCTTCCAGGTTAGTAAATAGGTTGAGATTCTGGGAGAGTGGCTCCCTGGAGAAGGCTGAAAGTTCCATACACCTTTCCACATACCTTATCATCAATTTCATCTAGCCATTTTGTTTAACAATAGATATCAATTACTAATAAACTAGTCTACCATAAAGAAAGATACAGTTGACACATTCATAGGTAGATAGGTGCAACTTGAGAACATAATGCTGAGTGAAATAAGTCAGACACACAAGCTTTAATATCACGTGGTTTTTCTTAGATGAGAAATACAAATAAAGAACAAAGCAGAAGAGAGATAAATAGGAAATAAAGAGAAATTCAAATACTTCTTTAACCTACAAATTCCATTGTTTTAAAAACATTTCCAATATATTTGCAAATTGGTTTCATGTATTCTACAAGTTTACCTTAGTTCATTGAAAAAAAGGTTTAGGTTATTATCTGTTTGTTTCTTTGGGGGGACTTAATTTTAATAATAAAAGAAGAAAACACATTAACAAATAGACATTCATTTACAAAATAGCGTAAGCACAATACAAACAACACAGAGTTGCAGACAAAGCAGTAGGAAATTAACAATGGTTGTTCTATTACAACCATCGTATTGATATTTTCAAAGTGATATCTTCAAAGTGGTTTCTGAGGAAAACAAATAGAGAGACACAATAATGATCAAACAAGCAATCGTTAACTGTTCCTTTCGGTAAAGCAAGAGAAGACAGCAGTACAACTGTTAGCTGTCCTGTCTATACACACATACATGATTTCCCCTTCTTTCCCTTCTCCTTTCCCACACACCAGGTGCCCTTTACTTTTCAGCATTTTCCTTTCATTTCACAATGTCTATCACACTTCCTAGTTTTTATTCACTCTTTCAGGTTCTTACACTACTGAGACAATATGTTGCTTACACATGCACATCTGATTTATTTCACTTATGCTTATGGTCTCTAGTTGTGACCATTTACCTATAAAAGCCTCGAGTCCATCTTTCTTTATAGCTGAGTAATATTCCATTATATAAAAGTACAATTTTTTTGTCCATTCCTCAGTGGATGGGCATTTGGGTTGCTTCCACAATTTAGCTATTAAAAATCGTGCCGTTATCAACATGGGTGCACATATATCGCTGTGATATGATGTTTTCAGATCTTCTGGGGAAATATCCAGAGGGGAATAGCTGGGTTGAATGGGATCTCTAGACCTAGTTTGCTGAGGAATCTCCAAACCAATTTCCACAGTGATTTCACCAGTCTGCATTCCCACCAGCAGTGGAGAAGAGTTCCTATTTCTCCACAGCCTCACCAGCATTTCTTATTGGTTGATTTCTTAATGCTAGCCATTCATACTGGGGTGAGGTAAAATCTCAATGTTGTTTTAATTTGCATTTCTTAAATGACTAATCATGTTGAACATTTTTTCTTGTCTTTATTTGCCATTTGTATTTCTTTATCTGAGAAGCGTATAATCATCTCAGCTGCCCATTTTTGGACTGGGTCTTTGAATTTGTAGGGGATGATGTTTTTTAATCCTTTATATGTTCTAGATAGAAGACCTTTGTCCGAGGGACAGCTAAAATTTTTTCCCAATTTGTGGGTTTTCTTTTTACTCTGCTGGTGATTTCTTTAGATGTGCAGAAACTTTTCAGTAGGATGAGATCCCAGTTGTTGATTCATGGACAGTTTGGTTTTTATTGATGAACTCTCTGCCTATCTCTATGTCTTCAAGGTTTTTACCTACATTCTCTTCCAATAGATTTAGTGTTTCTATTTTAATACTGAGGTCTGTGATCCACCTTGACTTGAGTTTGGTGCATGGTGATAGACTTGGGTCTATTTTCAGTCCTCAGCAAGTGGCAAACCAATTTTTCCAGCACCATTTATTAAAGAGGCTATCTTTCTTCCAGTGAGCTTGTTTGGCCCCTTTGTCAAAGATTAGGTAGCTGAGTGTGTTTGTGGTTGTGGCTGCATCTTCCAGTCTGTTCCATTGATCCTCAGGTCTGTTTTTAGCCAGTACCAGGTTCACTTTATTACAGTAGCTCTGTAGTATAATTTGAGGTCAAGGATTGTGATTCCACCTGACTTCTCTTTGTTGCCAAGGATTGCTTTTGGTACTCTGGGTCTCTTCTGGTTCCAGATGAATTTAAGGAATGTTTTCTCTAGCTCTGTGAGGCATGTTAATGGTAGTTTAATGGGAATTGAATCTTTACACAATTTTGGGAGTATGGCCATTTTCACAATGTTCGTTCTTCCTGTCCATGAGCAAGAAATATTTTTCCATTTATTGAAGTCCTCTTCGATCTCTTTTTTCAGAGTACTATAGTTTTCATTGAATAGATCTTTTACATTTTTTGTTAGATTGATTCCTAAATATTTCAATTTCTTGGATGCTATTGTGAAAGGTATGGATTCCTTAATTTCTCTCTCAGTCTGTTTGTTGTTTGTGTGTAGGAATCCTATTGATTTTGGGGTGTTGACTTTGTATCCAGCTACACCGTTGAATTTGTCAATTAGTTCAAGGAGTCTTCTTGTGGAGTTTTTGAGGTCTTCCATGTAAAGTATCATGTCATCTGCAAATAGTGATAGTTCACTTCTTCTTTTCCTATCCTTATTCCTTTTATTTCCGCTCTCTTGTCTAATTGCTCTGGCTAATGCTTCCCAAACTATGTTGAACAGGAGTGGTGACAGTGGACATCCTTGTCTTGTTCCTGATTGTAAAGTAAAAGCTTTCAGTTTTTGTCCATTTAGTATGATGTTGGCTGTTGGTTTATGATAGATGGCTTTGATCAGGTTGTGGTAAAGACCATCCATCTATTCCCATCTTCTATAGAGTTTTTATCATGAATGAATGTTGGACTTTGTCGAAAGCTTTTTGTACATCTATTGAGATGATCATGTGGTTTTTGTCTTTGGCTCTATCGATATGGTGTATAACATTAATTGATTTGCGAATATTGAACCATCCCAGCATTCCTGGAATGAATCCAACGTGGTCACGGTGTATGATTTTCTTGATGATTTGCTGCATTCTATTTGCTAGTATTTTATTGAGTATCTTTGCATCTATATTCATTAGGGATACTGGTCTATAGTTCTCTTTCTTGGTTGGGTCTTTCTCTGGTTTCGGTATAAGTATAATACTTGCTTCTAGAAATGCGTTAGGGAGAATTGCTTCCTTTTCAATTTCACTGACGAGTTTGAGGAGTGCTGGTATTAAATCTTCTCTGAATTTCTTGTAAAATTCTGCCGTGAATCCATCAGGGCCTAGGCTTTTCTTTGTCGGTAAGTTTTTAATCACATTTTCAATCTTATTAATTGATACTGAGTTGTTCAGGATTTTTACATCTTCTTGGCTCAACCTTTGTAATTCATACATATCTAGGAATCTGTCCATTTCTTCTGAGTTTTCTATCCTATGGCAGTAAAGATTTTCAAAGTAGGAATTAATGATCTTCTACATTTCTGTAGAACCTGTAATAATTTCATCCTTTTCATTCCTTATTGCATGAATTTGAGTTCTTTCCTTTCTTTTCTTGATAAGGTTGGCTAGGGATTTATCAATTTTATTTATTCTTTCAAAGAATCAACTCTTTGATTCATTTATTTTTTCTAGGGTTTTCTTCATTTCAATTGCATTAATTTCTGCCCTGGTCTTTATAATCTCCTCCCTTCTTTGGGCTTTGGGCTTGACTTGTTCTTTTTCTAAAAGTTTGAGGTACAGCAGTAGGCAATTTATTTGTTCTCTTTTCGTTTTCCTTATGTGTGAGTTCACCACTGTAAACTTCCCTCTGAGGACTGCTTTAATTGCATCCCACAGATTCCAGTAAGTGGTATCTACATTTTCATTTGTTTGTAGGTATTTTTTAATTTCTTCTTTAATTTATTCTGTGACCCATTGGTTGTTCAGGAGGTTGTTGTTTAATTTCCAAGTGTTTATGGAGTTTTTGGATTTCCTTTTGTCATTAATTTCTAATTTCTTTGCGTTGTGGTCAGATAATATGCATAGGATAATTTCAAATCTTTTGCATTTAGGTAGGTATGCTATGGGCCAGAATGTGGTCTATTTTAGAGAAAGTCCCATGTGCAGCTGAGAAAAATGTATATTCTGATGTTGTGAGGTAGAACACTCTATATACATCTGCTAAGTCCATTTGTTCACAGCTTTGGTTCAGATCTGTTATTTTTTTGCTGATTTTTTGTCCAGTTGACATATCTCTTTATGTCAAAAGGGTGTTGAGGTCCCCTATTACAATAGTTTTATTAATTATATGGGTTTTCATTTCTGCTAAGATGTGTCTTATGTAGCTTGGTGCTCCAATATTTGGTGCATATATGTTGAGGATTGTTACCTCATCCTCTTGCAGTTTTCCCCTAACAAATATGTAGTGACCTTATTTATCTCTTTTTATTGTTCTCAGTTTGAACTTTACATTGTCTGCAAACATAATAGCTACCCCTACTTTTTTCTGGTTCCTGTTGCATGGAGGATTGTTTTCCATCCTTTGACTTTCAGTCTATGGATTTCCTTTTGAGTAAAATGTGTTTCCAGTATACAGCATATCATTGGATTTTGTTTCTTAATCCACTCTGCCAGTCTGTTTCTTTTGACGGGTGAATTGAGGCCATTTACATTTATGGTTATAACCAATATGTGTTGGCTTATCATTGTCATGTTATTTACTTGCTGTTGGTTTCTTACTTTTTCTACCTGTTTACTTGCTCTTCTTGAGGTTTCCTTTCTATTGTTGTTCTTGAAATTGCAGTCATTTTCTTCTCTGTCTAAAATGCCTTTTAGTGCTTTTTTCAAGGATGGTTTGGCACTCATGAAGTTCTTCAGTTGCTCTTTGTTGTGGAAATATTTTATTTCTCCTTTAAACTTGAAGCATAGTTTTCCAGGATACATTAATCTTGGTTGGAAGCTGTTTTGTCTTAGGACCTGTAATACTTTGCTCCAAGCTCTTCTTGATTGGATGGTTTGTGTTGAAAAGTCTGCCATGATTCTGATGGGCTTTCCTTTATAGGTGATCTGTTTCTTTTCTCTAGCAGCTTTTAATATTCTGGTTTTTTTTGCTGGAGATCTGGGATCTTGAGTATTATATGTGTCAGTGCAGTTTTGTTATGGTTATGACTAGTAGAACTTCTATATACCTCATTTTCCTGTATCTCCATTCCTGTTTCCATGCTTGGAAGATTTTCTGCTATTATTTCTGCAAATATTCTTTTTATGTCATTTATGTCACCTCCTGCTGTTTCATTGACTCATATTAGTCTGATACTATTTCTCTTTGCCTTGTCTTGCAGCTGTTGAATTGATTTTTCCTGGATCCTTGTTGATTTTAAGAGATCCTTCCTTTCACAATCACTAGCTGCCATGCTGTCTTCAAGATCTGAAATTCTATCTTCAGCTTCATTCAGGCGATTTTGCAAGCTTTCAATGGCAGTTTTGATTTCCTAGAAATCTCCCTGAGTCTATTTTGTGCATTCTAATTCATTCCTATATTGCTCATGTAACATTTCCATCCATTGCCTATGTTCATCTATTTTTTAATCTGTTTCTTCTCTAGATGTGCAGAGCATTTCTTTCATTATTATTGTCATTTCACTTTTTGCCTGAGAGATTATGTCTGATCTGATCTCTTCTATGGCCTGATGGAGTTGTTTCTTTACTTCCATTGCAATCATTTCAGCAATTTCAGGTGTGTGTTTACCAAGTTCTCCTATGTCAGAACATGTCTCCTGGACTTGTTCTGAGTGGGGTGGAGTTCTGAGACTGTATTTTAGCCCTTCACCTTGTCATGTTTGATGCTGGAGGCAGAATGTTTAGTCTGCCTCTTCTCTGGCCATTCAGCAAAGATGACTAGTGGCCCTAGCTTTCCTGGTGGTCAGGCCTGCTTCTCAGTGCGTGCTGAGATACACTGCTTAGGCTGGGGTCTTCCAGTTGATAGTGAAGTATACCTAGTTCTCCCAGGTCTCAGACGTGAACTGTGATGTCAGTTGATGGCAGATGGTCTGACCCAGCAACCCCTCACAGTTCAGGGCTCCTGTATGACGCAGAATCTGGTTGCACTGGTGGCATACTCCCAGACTAGTGGTCCTGTGACCCCAGGCAGTTCAGATACAGGCAAAACCCAGACACGAGCTGCAGGGTCAACAGTTTGTGGACCATCTGATTCTGTGTCTCCAGTCAGTTCAGGACACTCACTGGAGCCAGATGCAGGCCACACTGAGAGCGATAATAGACTGCCTGTGTATGCGACCTCCAGCAGAGCAGGGTACAAGTGAAGCCCAGACCTGAACCATGGTGTCAGCAGCTCAGGGGCGCCCGCATCCATATCTCACTCAGTGCTAGGCACGTACAGAGAGGGCCCAGTGCAAACCCCAGTGAAAGCAGTTCACAGGCCTTCTGAGTGAGGATCTCCTGTCTGCACCAGGCACACAGAGGGCAGAGACTCAGACTGCAATGGCGGCAGGGTCATGAGTTGCCCACTCTGCCCCCAAAAATTAGATGGGAAATACTGGTTCTCTCCACAGCGTTCATCTGGGAACCGTGCTGTCAGCAGGTCGTGTCCCACCTGATTCTGTTTGTAAGAATATTTTTGTTTATGTCTTGTACTCTGAGAACTTTGAAGATAATGATAAGCAATGTAATAATTGCTATTTTCATTAATTTTATGAAATTTTTATAGAATAAAAATTTTAAAACAGACAAAAATTAAACTGGTGATCTAGTAAGTAAACTTTTCAATTCTACTAATTATCAAACCTGAATAGGGGTTGTGGGAACCTCTGTTTGTGATGGTTAATCTTGACTCAGCATTACTGGTCTCAGAGATGCCTGGTAAATTAACAAAGCACACTTCTGGGTGCACCAGGGGCGCAGTCTCAGAGGTTGTCTGGCCCTGGGCCCCTTCCTCCAGAGCTGCTCCTATGCTCCGTTTCCTGCCGCCAGCAGTTTCCCTCCACCACGTCCTCCTGCCATGACGTTCCTGCCTTGGAGACAGCTAACAACTGGCTGAAACCACAGAAGTAATTACACTTCCCCTTCCTAACGGTAGTGCTGAAAGTACACTTTTAATATGGAATAAATATCTTTTCCCAGTTTGGGAAAAGTTTTAGTTAGCACTGTTTAAAACATTGTTTCTCCTGAATTTTCTTTACTCTCATCTTCTGGGACTCTTAATTTTAAAAAAAGTTAGAATCCTTGATTTTTGCTATATATCTCCTGTTTTTTCATGTTTCATATATCTACGTTCAAGATGATTAAATCAAAAACACTATTCAGCAGGGGATATAGCTTGGTGGCACAGCACCTTCATGGCAAGCACAAGGTCCTGAGTTTGATTCCTGGTAGCAATATTAATAATAATAATAATAATAATAATAATAATAATCAACTAACTCACTAATCCGTCTTTAAGTTGTGATCACTAAAAGATTTATCTTGATTATAGTGTTCTTCATATTTTTCTAGAATTCTGAAATCCCCAATTAGCATCCAGGAAAATACATTGCTCAATGCTGTCACAAAGAAGTGTTACATTTTCAGATGAGTACATGTCATTCTACAAGAATTTTCACGCACAGTTGGTCACACTCACAAAAATGTATTTCTGTTTAAACTCCATTTTAGATAATTTTTTAGCCTTAAAATTTTTAATTCATAAAGTTTCATATATTGTCATGTCCATAGTATGATCTCAAAATTTTTGCTAATTTCTGTTTAAGTTTTAAAGTTTGGAATAGTCCACTTACACAAAATTTTACTTCTGAAGCCAATAACCATAAACTGCTACTGATGGTATGTTTTTCTACTACATATTTATTTCCTTATACTTTTTATTGTATGCTGTTTCATAACTATGAAAGAAAAATAATTACAGTTGTTAATTTCATTTTAATAGAAATTTTATATTTATATAAAATGATGAGACAAGACAGTTTTCACATGTTCCCCAATCCTAGTTTGCACCTGGAGTGCTCCCCAAAGGCCGATGAGTTACAGATTTGGTCACCAACCTGTGGCTGAGCAACCTGAAACCTGTCAGAGGCTGGGCCTCGGGAAAGGAAATGGGGGTCGTGCTGCTGAAGGGGATATCAGCAGCATAGGTCCTTCTTTGCTTCCCTGATGCATCTCTGTTCCTTTGCTTTGTCCTTCCATGACACTCCTTCCATGACATACTGTCTGTCGGGCCCCAGAACGATGAAGCCAGGAAAGACTGCAGAATACAAGTATTTTTTGCATAATTCTGTGAATAAGAAGAGTCATGGAAGCAAAGAAGAAATTTCATTCTGAACAGAGAAGGAGAGGAAGAGCTCTGGGCATCAAAAGCTGGTAGGAAAGCTAAAAAAGCACCAAGAAGCAGAAAGGCAACTTGGAGAAAAGTACAAAGCCATGGGCAACTCTGATCCTAGTTCCCTGGAGAGAGGGGCACCCAAGCCTGCAAGCGTGAAACAACGCCGGGAGGCGCAGGCAGCCCTATAATAACAACAGAGCAGCAATCCACAGAAAAAGCCTTGAAAGTTCTTTTTTATAATCTATTCTTTTTTACTTTATAAGAAAAACAATCTCATAACAAAAGAATAAGAGAATAACAATAGTTAGTATGGTATACTATGCATCGTTATTGTCATGCCTGACCCAGGCAAGACCTCAGCAATCAGACCGTTCTCAGCAAACAACTAAAACCACTAAAAGGACCATGCTGCCCTCAGCAAACAGAATAGATGGCCATAAGGGAAATTTAGGACTGGACATAGAATCTCCCTAGCGCCAGAAGGTCCATCATTATCTGCCCACCTGCACCGACCATCCTTGGAACTTTGACCTTAAACGTTCCATCCAGATTCCTTGGGATTATGATTCTACCCCCAAACCCTACATAAGCTTGACTTCCCCTCTGGCCAACCACTGATATCATCCCTGATTTCAGCCTGTCTGGACCCAGACAGAATTAAATCCACCCTCTTGTTCACATATGCCTGTCTGCAGGTTGTTACTCAGACACTGTTACTAACAATTATCTTCCTGGGAAGGGACTTGTTCTGAAAGTTACTCTTCTTCCCTGCAAGGTAGTTTGGGAGAAGAAATCTACTATAGTACTCACTGTACAGTGGAGTGCTATAGCCAGGGGCTATCCTTAGATGGCCATGGGCCTATTTTGGGGGACTGAGTACTTAGGAGATCAGAAGACACGGAACAATAGCAATTTAGGGTTCCTAGGGGCACCCTGCCACAGTGGCTGGGTGGGAGACAGCTGCAGAGACAGTGATGGAGACGGGCGGGGTCGGTCACAGACCCATCAAAACGTTTAAGCAGCGAGGAGCTCAGACCGTGAGGGTGGTCAGTAGCACCACACTCTGCGATCCGGAGTAAGACTGATCGCGTAGAGTTTACTGAAGGGGCTGGGTCTGAGAGTGCCAAGAGCGCTCAGGTCCCATGGCTAATTGCTCAGTTCCTACAGCCGCTCCTCCGGTACACCCCCCGCCCCCGCCCCCAGAAGGGATAGAACTCAGTGGTCAACTTCCCTCATTCTCTGACAGATTTAGTGACATACGGCTCAGTTCAGATGTTACCGCAGCAGGTAAGCTTGAGCACCTCTGGAGAGAGCAGGTGCCTGTCCAGCAGATGGCGTGAAGCTAGCCGGGGCCGGCGTCAGCTCTAGGCACACATTTTAGGAAGCAAAGGATCCAGAGCGAATGCAACGCTGCCACAGACAACAAACTGTTACCTGGCCCAGCCCAGCAGGAGATTCAAGGAAGGTCACTGCTTACATGCAGCATCAGTCTGCTGGGAGCAAAGAAGAATCACAACAGAACCCAATTACCACTCCAACCCCGGTAGGTTCCGGTATTAGAAGACCAGGAAGACCTGGGCGTGGTGGAGCACACCTGCAATCCCAGCATTCGGGAGGCTGAGACACACGGATTGCAGTGAGTTCAAGGTCAGTCCGGGCTACGTGACGAGTTCAAGCCCAGCCTAAACTATATAGCAAGACCCTGGCTCAAAACAAACACTAAAACAATACCAAAATTTTAAAAATAAAAAACAGGAAAAAAGCTTCTCTAATCCAAGCACCTAGGCTGGGAAGAATTTTTTTTCTCCCTTGGTTTTATATAAGCACTTTTATTCTTTGCTTGGATTTTTTAATCTCATTCTTTTCCTTTTTGTCATTTTCCTTCCTTCTTACTCTTTTTAAATCTCGTTTCTAGGCCAGGCATGGTGGTACATGCCTGTAATTCCAGCACTTGGAGGCTGAGGCAGGAGGATCATTGTGAGTTGAAGGCCAGCCTGGGCTATAGAGTTCAAGGCCACTTGAGCTGCAGAGTGAAACCCTGTCTAAAAAAACAAACAAACAAAAAAAAACCAAAACTTGCTTCTTTTACCCTTTCACTGCTTCCCCTTTTAACTATTTTGTTATTAACCCTTTTTACTTTTATTAGTTTTTATCTTTTTAGTTTATATTATCTTGCCCCTCTATTTTCTACTATTATTAGCCTATAGTTATAGTTTTAATTAATTTTTACTGTGTTTCTATGTCTTAACCTTGTGCTGTCATTACTATGGTTTGTTTTCTCCATTTGGAGCAATGCCGAGGACGGAGTCCTTAGGAGAAAGTGTTCACACAGAAGACTGTCACAAAAAAGCAGAAGGGGTCTTCTTCCCAACTGATGTCTAAATCTCAACAAAGAAACACAAGAAATGTGAGAAAACAGCACAACAGGATTTCTCCCAATGTTCACAGGTCTTCCTTGTCAAAGTGGGTAGAACTCCAGAATTCAAAGTACTGATTTTAAAACTAATCAGTGACCCCAAAGGGGATAGAAATAACAACTATAAATTCATTAAGGAAAATTATATAGAGTTTTAAAGAGCAGTTCAGCAAAGAGACAGAGATTCTGAAACCACAAAGTGGAAAGCTTGGGAATGAAAAGCTCAGTGAGTGAACTAACTCAGCTACAAGCTTCAGCAGTGCACTAGGTAACCCAGGAGAAAGAATATCCACACTTGAATATAAGGCTGGTGAATTATCACACTCAGACAGAATTTAAGAAAAAGGCTACTGAGTTCCCTTACATGGTGGCCTATGCTCAGGTATACTTCTTTTCCTCCTTTTATCTGGCCCAAAGTTGCTCTGCAGAGCCTGTTTCTTTTCCCATCTTTAAGAAAATTTGCTACAGTTTGTGCTTGTCTTGACCAATTCTTTTCTCAGGATAGAAAGAACGTAGAAACCACCTTCAGAGGGGGACCCCAACACCCAAAATCCAGTAACATATCTGGCTTAGCCAGCCAGGAGCGGAAGAACTAAGAAGAAAGCTATTCCTCAGAACCTCCAGAAGACCTGGGGCTCCTCTTCAGAAAGCAAGACTCCAGTATTGTTCCATCTTTTGTGCTTCAACCCAGCCAGTGAGCCACACACCCCAGAGTAGTTAGAAAGCACATACTCCCCGACAGGTAGGGCCTACAGCCCCTTTCAGCAGGAAGCAGCAGTGTGAAGATGGAGGCCTTCACTTCCTCTGCCCCCCATACAGAACTACGAGGATACGTGTCTCTCAAGGAGAAATGAGACAAGACATTAGGACATTGCAAAGCTGGCTGGAGAAGTAGGCAGGGCCTGTTAGTTACAAAATCCCAGGACACATGCGCAGAACAGTTCCCAAAGCCCTACACAGCAACTTTTCAATGCGATAACTTAGACCCAACATCAGTAATACAAAAAGGACAATCCACACTGAGGGTTCGCTACTGTGTTCTCTCTTGCTTGATACCCTACCCTCATGCTGTAGGGTGTACTTTTTCTATTTTTACTTGGTCCAAATTTGCTCTGCAGAGCCTGTTTCTTTTCTTACCCTTAACAAAACTTTACTATAGTTAAACAAATAAATAAATTTAGGAAAAAATAATAAATTATTAATAGAACAGATAAGATATGTGGGACATGCAACTAGAGACCATACTCATAAGTGAAATAAATCAGATGTGCATGTGTAAGCAATGTATTGCATCACTAGTGTAAGAACCTGAAAGTGTAAATATAAATTAGGTGGTATGGTAAACATTGTAAAATGAAAGGAAACTGCTCAAAAGTAAAGAGCAACTGGGATAAGGGGAAAGAGAAAAGCAAGAAACAGATAATTATGTATGTATGTATGTGCAGGATGGCTAACATAGTTGTACTACTGACTTAGGTCATTTTATTGTAAGGAACAATTAATGATTAGTTTGATCAATCTTGCATGTCTATGTTTGTTTTCCTGCGTATATACTTTAAAGCTATCAATATGTAATACAACAACCATTGTTAATTCCCTGTCTCCTTGTCTGTAATTCAGTTTTGATTGTACTATTCTCATGCTACTTTATAAGTGTCTCTCTGTTTTTTAATATATTTTCGTTCTTTTACTTTTAAAATAAAAAAAATATGTGGGACATGATTAGAAGATCAAACATATAAAGAATTCATTCAGACCAAGAAGCTGAGGTATGGCCTAAAGACACAAAAAGCCTATTCAATGAAACAATAGCAAAAAATTTCCTGTATCACGGGAATGATGCACATCCACAAGCCATTTAGAACCCCAAACAGACGTGACCAGAATAAAATTTCCCCGCACAGTATTATTCTTAAGCTACCAAAGGTACAGAACAAAGGAGGAACACAAAGAAGGAAAGCTACAAGGGAAGTGCCACGTCATCTGTAGGAGCCAAACACATCAGAGTAATGGTCTTCTCAGTCCAAGGGCACATGGAATGATATATTTAAAGCCCTGAAGGAAAACAGCTGCCAATCTAGATTACTATATCCAGCAAGTTTATCCTTCAGAACTGAGAGTGAAATAAAGACTTTCTGAGATAGGGATAACTAAAATAATTCATGATCACAAACCAGCATTGAGAAGATGTTTAACTGCTACACGCTGGGGAGAGAGCAAGACAAACATAATCTTGAGAGCATGGGGAAGAATAAACCTTACTATAAGAATAGAAAAGCAAATGAGAATTAGGAAATAATCAAGTATGATTAACTCAGCAAACACCAAACTACCAAGATGAATTACAGAGAAAGAAACATAGATCATTCAAAACAACCAGACCCCCCCCCCCACCAAAAAAAGACAGCATCAGGGCTGGAGGTACAGCTCAGTGGGGTAAGTGCTTGCCGCTAAGCACTAAGGCCCTGAGTTCGATCCCCGGTCCCGGAAAAAAAAAAAAAAGACAGCATCTAGTACATACCTTTCAGTAATAACCATGAACATAAAGTGTCTGAATTCTCCAATTAAAAGACACAGGCTATCGAATTGGATTAAAAAAACAGACTTGACTGTTAATGTCTGCTAGAAACTTATTTCACCAGCAAAAACATACACAAACTGCAAGTATAAAGATGGGGGAAAATATTCCAATTGACTGGGATCTTTTTTCTTTTTTTTTTTTTTGGTACTGGGAATCAAACTCAGGACCTTGAGCTTGCCAGGCAAGTGCTATATCCCCAGCCCTCAACCAGAATCTGAAAGTAATCAGGAATAGCTATGCTACCTCCCAACAAAATAGACTTCAAGCCAAAATCAGCCCGAGACAAAGAAGGTCACGACACACTGATAAAGGACACAATCCATTAAGAAGGATATTATATGGTCGGGATATAGCTCAGAAACACAACACCCGTGTGGCAAACTCAAGGTCCTGAGTCTGATTCCTAACAAAAAGAAGGGCGCAAAAATTGTAAATATATGTGCACTGAATGCTAGAGCATTCAATTTTATAAAGTAACCTTACGTAAAGTGCAAGGTATAGAGGGCTGGGGATATAGCTCAGTGGAATAAGCGCTTGCCTAGCAAGCGCAGGGTCCTGAGTTCGATCCCCAGTACCGCAAAAAAAAAAAAAAAAGAGCAAGGTATAGGCCCCAATACAATAATAGTGTCTGACTTCAATACCCCATCTACATCGCAGATTTTCCAGACAAAAAAAACCAACAGTGAAAGACCGGGTTTAAATGATACTATAGAGCTCAAATAGACTTAACAAACATCTACAGTATATTTTATAATCTAAAAGCTGCAGGATACACATTAATTTCATTAGCACAAAGAACTTTCTACAAAATAGAAGACATTTTAGGCCCAAATCAAATATTTTTTAAATACTTAACAAATATTTAAAAATTAAAGTAATTTACTTCACCGTATTGCATCTTATTGGACCATAACGGAATGAAACTAAAAATCAACAGCAAGAGAAACTGCAGAAAATATATAAATACATGGAACTTGAATAATATACTTCTGAATGAGGAGGGGATCACTGAAGAAATCAGGACTTAAAAGCAAACATTCCAGCTGGAATAGTGGCACATGCCTGTAATCCCAGAACTCAGGAAGCTCAGGCAGGAGGATCGCCATGAATACGAGGCCAGTTTGAGCTATATAATGAGTTCAAAGCTACCCTGAGCTACATAGCAAGACCCTGTCTCAAAAAAATAAAAGTAAACATTCCTAAAATTAAAAGAAAATGAACACAACTTACTCAGACCTATGGAATACAGCAAAAACAGTTTAAAGAGGGAAGTTTATAGCTATAAATATTCACATTAGAAAATCAGAGACCTCAAATAAACAACCTAATGGTGCATCTCAAGTTCTTAGAAAAACAAGAACAATTCAAAATCAAAACTAGTAGAAAGAAAGAAATTACAAACATCAGAGCAGAAATTAATGAAATTGAGACTAAGAGAATAACACAAAGGATTAATAAAGCAAAGAATTTGTTCTTTGTAAAAACAAAATTGCCAAATCCTTAGCCAAAGACATGAGAGAGCACAAAAAAATAAAGTAGAGGCTTAAAAAGGAATACTATAACAGGTACCACTGAAATCCAGAGGATTGTTTCAGAATATTTTGAAAAATATATTCTAATGAACTGAAAAATCTAGAAGGAATGGACAAATGAATAGACAGATGTTATGGTTCTAGTGTAATATAATGTCTTTGTATCTGGAAACTGGTTTAAAGAAATGTGTCTGGTTGCCAAGTTGACAAGGGGTGGAATGTTATGGTTAATACATTGTGTCAACTTGGGGAGTCCAGAAGTTTGGCTGAGTGATTCAGCAGGAAGCCAGGGTGCTTATTTGTACACATCCTGAGCCTGCAGAAGAGGAAGACATGGAGATTATGTGAGAGCTAACAGACCTCCTGGGTGGGGGTAGCCTGTTTACAATGTAGGGGAAGCAAAGAGGCTGCTTGCTGCCATTCCTCCCTTTTTGCTCTTTTGATTTTTGCTGTGTTCTGCCACCATGAACAGTTTGCCCTCTGCCATGTGCCACTCTGCCTCTGAACCAGCCAAGTATGGACTGAAACCTCCACAAACTGTAAGCTAAATAAACCTTTCCTTCCTTCATTTTGTGTGTTGGGTATTTTGTCTCAGCAATGAGAAAAAAGTAACCAAGACAACATATATGACCTAACAAAGTTGAACCACAAAGATATAAAACACTTAAATAGATCAATAATAAGCAGTGAAAGTTAAGCAGTAATTTTAAAAAGCCAGCAGAAGAAAGTCCAGGACCAGATGCATTTGCTACTAAGTTGTACCAGATTTTTAAAATTATTAATCAATACTCCTCAAACTATTTCATAAAATAGAATACTAAGCCAATATTACCCCTGCTTTCAAAACCTGAAGACTCAGCAATACACTCTGCGATATACAGGAAACACATTTAATCAAAAATAAATTCACAGATTAAAAATCAAAACAATATTTCACACAACAGGAACCTGAAAACAAGAAGGAGTAGCTACCCCTGTTTCAGACAAAGTATACTTCAAGTTAAAACTGATCAGAAGAAGTAGAGAAAGTCACTACATATTGGTTAAGGGAACAGTTCTGGAGGAAGAGATAACAATTATAAACATATATAAACATATTGAATACATGCGCTGAACACACCATGCCCAACTACATAAAAATACACTACTGGACATAAAAGATCAGATAAACACTAACACAAATGAAATGGGGGACTTTAATACTCCAAAACAGACAGATCAACTAAAAAAATGAGCAAAGAAATAACAAAATTGAATGAAATTTTGAACAAATGGACTCAGTAGACATCTACAGAGTGTTCCACTCAATGACAGAACACACATTCTTCTCACCAGTACATGGAATCTTCTCCAAAATAGACCACATACTACGCTTAATAGCATACTTAAGTGAACGCAGGAGTTTAAATTATCTTATGCATATTATCAGATCACAGTGCAATGAAACTAGAAATCAGTGGCCAAAAATCACAGAAATTATCCAAACACATGGAAATTAAACAGCACACTCTTCAATAACCAGTGAGTCACAGAAGAAATCAAAGAAGTTACTAGTTACTAGAATTACTGAGTTATTGAGTTACTAGAATCAAATGAGAATGCCAGTACAACATACCAGAACCTATGGGACTCAATAAAAGTAGTCCTAAGAGGGAAGTTTATAGTTTTGAACGCCCATATAAGAAAAACAGAGTGAGAACAAATAGCCAAAGGATGCACCTCAAGGTCCTAGCAAAATAAGAATTTCCAAATTCAAAGCTAGTACAAGGAAGGAAACTATAAGGATCAGTACAGAAATTAATAAGGTTGTAGCTAAAAAATTTGAAGAGCTGGTTTTTTGAAAGGATAAACAAAACTGTCTTATAAGAACTTCAGGAAAGATCTAATGCTAATATGCCTCAAATACTTTCATGAAGTTAAAAGGGAAAGAATACTCCCAAAGTCATTCCTGGAAGGTAACATAACCCTGGTTCCAAAAGCAGACCAAGATCCAACTTAAAAAGTGAACTGCAGGTCAGTTTTTTAAATGAACAGTCACAAAAATACTCAACAAGAACCTGGCAAACAATGTAACAAATTACCAAAATGATCATACATACCAAGTAGCTTTCATCCCCAGGATGCAAGTATTATTCAACATATGCAAATCAATAACTATAATACATCACACAAGCAGAAGAAAAAACAAAAATCACATGATCACCTCAATAGATGCAGAAAAGGCCTTTGACAAAATCAACATCCATTCATAATAAAAACCCTGAAAAAAACAGATGTAAAGGGACCTATCTTAATCTGATTTTAAAAAAAGATTTAGGACAAACCTACAGCTGCAATCATAGTAAGTAGGGGAAAACTGAAAGCCTTTTAAAATTAGGAACAAGACAAGGATGCCCAATATCACCACTCAAGTTGAATATTTTTTTTGAGTGCCAGGAATTCGACTTAGGACCTTGTGCTTGCCAGGCAGGCACTTGTGCTACTGAGCTATATCCCCAGCCCCTCATGTTGAATATAATACTGAAAATATTAGCCAGAGAAATCAAGCAGTAGAAAGAAATAAAAGGGAATATATATATGATAATTATATATAATGATAATTTGACCTCTTCCGTATATGTGTGTATATATGTGTATACATATATATGACCTCTTACATATATATAATTTTACCATATATATATATATATATATATATATATATATATATGGAAAAGGTCAAATTATCACTATTTGCAGAGGGCATGCTCTTCTATCTAAAGGACAAAAAAATTCCAACAAAACTTTTCTAGAATTAATAACCAAATTCAGCAGCATAGCAAGATACAAAATCAACATGGAAAAACAATAGTATAACTATACACCAATAATGAATTAACTGAGAAAGAAATTAGTAAAACACTACCATTTACAATACCATCAAGAAAAATTACAGGAGTTAACCTAACCAAGGAAGTGAAAGACTTCTACAATAAAAACTACAGTACTCTGGAAAAGGAGATTAAAGAGGACATCCAAAATTGGAAAGATCTCCTTTCTCCTGTACAGGCAGAACCCATATTGCAAAGTGGCCATATTTCTAAAAGTGACATACAGATTTAATACAATTCCAATCAAAATACCAACAACATTCCTCATAGAACTAGAAAAAGCAAACCTAAAATTCTTATGGAGCCAGAAGAGACTTACAATGGCAAAAGCAATTCTGGCCACAGAGCAAATCAGGAGGCATCATCATTCTGAACTTCAAGTTATACTATAAAGATCCAGTGATAAAGAGAGCACGGCATTAACCAAAAAAAAAAAAAAAAAAAAAAGACATATGAATCAATGGAACAAAATAGCACACGCAGAAACAACTCCAGGCATATGCAGCTATATGATCTTTGACAAAGGGGTCAAAAAATGCACTGGAAGAAAGATACTCTTTAACAAATGGTACTGGGAACACTGGCTAGTCACAGGCAGAAGATTGAATCTGGACCCTTATCTCTCATCATTTACTAGATAAAAATCAAAATGGATCAAAGATCTTACTATTAAAACGGAAACAATTTGTGGGAAGATAAATTAGGTAAAATTCTTGAAGACATAAGGAATAAGCTAGGACTTTCTGAACAGAACCCCACTTGCACAAAAAATAGTACCAAGAATCAACAAATACAACCATATCAAATTTAAATTTTTCTGTACAATAAAAGAAACAACTAACAGAGTGGAGAGACAGCCTACATAGTAAGAAAAAAATTTGCCAGCTGCTCTTCAGACAGAGGACTAATACCTAGAATATACAGTGAATTAAAAAAACTACACCCCTCAAAATAATAGAACCAATGAAAAATGAGCAAATGAAGAAATTAAAGTGGCCAGTAAGTACATGAGAAAATGTTCAACATCTCTGCCCATCAGAGAAATGCAAATTAAAATACTGAGATTCTACCTTACTCTAGAGAAAACAGCTATAGGAAATTAAATAACAACAAAGGCTGGTGAAGCTGCAGGGGAAAAGGAACACTTCTACATTGTTGGTGGGATTGTAAGCCATTACATCCCATTCTGGAAATCCCTAAAACACTAAAGTTAGTAATTCCACTTGATCCATCTATTGCCCTTCTAAGTATCTTCCCAAAAGAGTTAAAAACATCATATTAACAGTGATATATGAATATTCCTGATTATAGCATCACAACTCATAATAGCTAAATCTTGGAAGCAGCTTCTATCTCTCAACAGATGACTGGATAAAGAAAATGAAGCAGTTATGTATGGTGGATAACTACTCTGTCATAAGCAAGGATAACATCAAGTTATTTGTAGGAAATGTGATATACCTTGAGACCATGTTACATGAAATAAATCAGATACACACAAGCCTAAATATCACATGATTTGTCTTATATAAGAACCTTAAATTATAAATAAATGAAAGACCAAAATAAAAGATAATAGGAAACAAAGAGATAGACCTTACCCAAAAGGGAAGACGACAACGGGATGGAAAGATGATTTGGGGGGCAGGGCGGAGCAGAGGGAAAAGGGGTGATATAAGAATTAAGATGTGTTGTGTACACGTACCAACGCCCCATAAAGAATAAAATCATAATGTACTACAAACATTTACTAGTTTTAAAAGGAGGTGAAAATTTATATTAGTGTTTATGTTCACTTTGTAACGTATAGATATCCAGTTTCTCCAATAGCACTTGTTGAAGAGACTGTAATTCCTCCATCAAGTTGCCCTTAGCCTATTCTCAAGAGATAAAGTGAATTATGTTTGTGTCGTTTTATTTCTGGACTTTCTATTCTTACTTGTTGATCTGTCAGCCTCTTCTTTTGTAAATACCATATTGTCTTCATTATTGTACCTTTCTGAAGTAGTGTTAGTCTAGCTTTGTTTTTTAATATTGTATTGGCTTTTCTGGGGTTTTGTCTTCCCATATGAACTGTAAAATCAGTTTGCAAATATCTACATAATAATTTGGTAGGCTTTTGTGTGGGATTGTACTGAATCAAGTTTGGAAGGAAGGACATCTTAGTGCTGGTTGCATAGAATCAGTTAGACAGTGAGAGTAAAATTGATAGAATCCTCAGTAGCTAACAACATGATTAAATCCTAGCCAACAAAATGGTAACAAAGGGCTGGGGATATAGCTCAGTGGAATAAGCGCTTGCCTAGCAAGCGCAGGGTCCTGAGTTCGATCCCCAGTACCGCAAAAAAAAAAAAAAATGGTAACAAAAATAATGTACAGCATGTCACCTCCTAGACCATGGGAGTCAGTAGCCTTAGCACTATCTTGTGCACACACCTACGTATCTGCTTGCCATAGCAAACTTGGAAGCCACCTGTTAAACATGGCAGAAGTAAAACACAGAAGCAGCCTTAGAACCTAACTCTCTACTCAGAGGGATACCATTCTTAATCCAAAATATGTTTGCATTATCTGAGCAAGAAATAAACATAAATTTTGCTAAGCCACTGATGACTGGAGATTATCCATTAAAACAGCATGATCTTAACTAATACATCATTCAATAAAAATTTGTAACATTAGCCTCAAAGAGTCTTGCTTACCTCCTTGTTAGATGTATTCTTAGGTACTGTTTTTCATCACTATTGCTACTGACCTTATATCACGTTTTACAACTCTTAAAACAGTTTGGCAATTTTATATGCTATGTCCCAGCAATCCCTTGTCTAGGTATTTATGCTACAGAAATGAAAAGTTATTTTCATAAAAAATCCTATACAATAATGCTAAGAAGCACCTTCATTCTCAAGCACATAACGTGTGTGTACACACACACACACACACACACACACACATGCATGCATGCACACACAAATCTGGCAACAACCTGTGTTAGTCAATTTTCCACTGCTGGGACATAATACCCAACAGAGACAGCTTACAGGAAGAGTTCAATTTAGCTTATGCTTTCAGTGGATTAGAAGACTCCAAGGCAGGAATATTATGGCAGAAAGGCAAGGAAGAGCGAAGCTGCTTAGTATACGATGGCTGCGAAGCAGGGGACAAGCACCAGGGAAGGAGGGGTGAGAAGGGCTGGGGATACAGCTCAGTGGACAAGTGCCTGCCTGGCAAGCACAAGGTCCTGAGTTCGATTCCTGGTAAAAAAAAAAAAAACAAAACGGGGGGTGAGAGACCAGACATCATCCCAAGGTCAGACCTTCATGACCCAGCAGACACTAGGTGTGTGCCATACCAATCCTCTGGTCATATCGCAAAGCCAATCAAGTTGACACGCCGTTGTAACTACCACGCAACCCAAATGTTCTTCAACAAACTAATACCTCTATACAGTGAAATACTATTCAACGATAAAAGCTATATACAACAACACGGATGAACATTAGAGACATTGTGTTGAGTGAAATGATTCCATTTATATAACATTCTAGAAAAGGTAAAACTATAAGGACAGAGAATTACAAGTATTTGCCAAGTATCAAGAAAGGAAACAGTTTGATGCAAAAGTTTTGTGGGTTATGGACTTGTATGGTATGCTAATTATGGTAGTGGTTACATGAAGCTATATCTGTTAAAATTCTTAGAAACATACACTAAAACATTAGAATGTTAATTTTATGTTATACCAAGTTGACACAGGTTAAAAAATAAAAACTAAAATGTTTAAAAATTAAGATTAATATGCACAAGGCTTTAATTACATTCCCTAGAGTACAACCCCACTTCAGTATTGTTCCTTTCCTTCTCATTTTCACTTACTTTTATTCTTTGCATATTTTTTATTTATTTTCTCATAGCTTATCTATGTATTTAAATATCTGTGTGATCCACATACAGAATTAAAGGTTTACAGAAAGAGGATAAAGTAGAAAAATAAATTATCCTCATCTATACCTGTACATAATTAAATATAGTTACTTTAAAAGAACCTTAAATGAATAATTTTCTACTGTGACCCTCATGTGATTTATACTGCTACCCAGTAGCCCCAAAGCAAAAGGTCAGTATTTCCCTTTTCTGAGAATAATCTTTGACTATTTCTGAAATTAGCTGAACCTTATGTGACCTCTTTTGCTAAGGTACTAGAAAATTTCTACCCTTCCATCAGGGCAGAATCATTCCATATAGTGGCATTCTAAATAGAAACTTATGTGTCTTAGTTACACAATACCTGAATCCACAGTTTACTTGGGCCCACAGTTTTTAAAGATCTCAGTCCATAGCAGGATGGCACCAAGGCAAGGTGGCTGGCAGGGGCATGGCTGAGGAGAAGCAGCGCATAGCAGACAAGAAGCAGAGAGAGTACAAAGGGAGGGAGGGAGGAAGCTATACCCTCCCAGGCCACACCCTCAGTGACCCACCTCCTCTAGCCGGGCTTTACCTCCCAGCATCACCTTAAGCTATAAATTCAGCAGTGGGCTAGCCCGCTGATGAGCATCATGCCCCATGATCTGATCACCTCCCAATGCCTCACAACCTGAGTGCTAGAGACATTGGAGGGAGGACATCTAGATATAAACCATACATCATTTTCAATGGTTTTTAATGGATTTTCTCATGAAGGTTTTGGTATGTGACTTACAGCAGTATTATAGCCTCTACTGCATATCCCAGGACACTTTGTTGAAGATGAAGTACATTTAGGGCCCCTTTGACATTTCCTTTCCTAAAAGATACTATGAATCAACAACTTAGTAAATGCTGTTCCATTCCCTTTGCATTAAAGTTTTGTCTTTTTTCTCTTCCCACTACATCATCCTTGGCATTCTTCATTTTATTGTTTTGCTACTTAGGCTCTTATCAGAAAGGTATATCAGTCCATTTTCTGTTGCCGTAACAAAATACCTGAGGCTCAGTAATTTATACAGAAAAGAGGTAAATTCAGCCCACAGATTTGGAGGCTGAAAGTCCCACGAGGAGGTGGCTTTATCAACTTGGACCCTAGTGAGGCCCTTAGAGTGTATGGTATCACAATAGCAGGATTACATGTGGAAGACACCACGTAGAAAGACAGGAAACCCATCAGACCACAGAGAGGCCAGTCTTTCACATACCTACTGTCACTGGGTCCCATGGAAATTATATTAATACCTTCTGACAACATGCCCCAGTCATCTAATAAATTTTCATTCAGGCCCACTTCTTAAAAGTTCTACCATCACCACAGTGGAAACCAAGTTATCAGCACATGAACCCTTGAGGGACATATCCAAACTATAGCACAAGACAAGGTGTAGTGCCAAGGCTGGGCATTTGTCTCTTCTTTGTTTTCTTCATTTGTATATGTGCAGTCATCACATGTCTTCCAGGTCACTGTCCAACTTCTTACATATATAATTATGTATATGCTCATACACCAGATATTTGAAGCTTGCCAGATACGAAGTCAACACATAAAAATCAATAGCATTCCTGTGCATGAATAACAAACTCACTGAGGGAGAAATTAGGAAAACAACACCTTTCACAATAGCATCAAGAAAAATTAAATACTTAGGAATATATCCAACAAAGGAAGTGAAAGACCTTTACAATTGCAACTATGGTACTCTGAGAAAAGGAAATCAAAGAGGACATTAGAAAATGGAAAGATATCCCTTGCTCTTGGATAGGAAGAACCAACATAGTGAAAATGGCTATATCTCCAAAACTGTTATACAGATTTAATGCAATCCAAATCAAAATACCAACAGCATACCTCACAGAACTACAGAAAACAACCCTAAAACTCATATGGAACCAGAAGACACCCATAAATAGCAAAACTAGTTCTGGGCAACAAAGGCAAGGCAGAGGGCATCACAGTTCACAGCTATGTTATACTACAAAGCTACAGTGATGTTATGGCAAAAAAAAAAAAAAACAGACCTGAGGATTAAAAAGCAGAGTGTAAAATGCAGAAACAACTCCAAGCACACTCAGCTATCTTATCTTTGACGAAGGCGCCAAACACTTTCACTGGAAGAAAGACGGCCGCTTTAATAAATGGTACTGGGAAAACTGGCTTCCACGTGATTGTTTTTTACTTCCTTCTCATTAAACTTTATTTACTTTTTAAATTTTAAAGATAAAAGAATAAAAAAATTAACAAAAACACAGGCATTTACAAAATAACACAAAAACAATACAAGCAATATAGAATTTCAGACAAGGTGATAGGAAATTAACAATGGTGGCTGTGTCACAGATTGATATCTTGAATTTGGTTACTCAGATAAATATAGGCATGTAAGACTGATCAAACAATTAAACACTAACTGTTCCTTTCAATAAAGTAATAGAAATCAGTAGTACAACTATCTTAGCTACCCTCTGTATACATATATACATATTTCCCTTCTTTCTTTCTTTTTCCTTTTTCTTCATCCCAGTTGTTCTTTCCTTCTGAGCAGTTTATTTCCCTTTCACAATATCCATTGTACCTTTTAGATTTTATTCACTCTTTTAGGTTCTTACACACAATTAAATATATACCCATATCCCTCACTATGCACTAAAATAAAATCAAAGTGGATCAAAGATCTAAATATTAAAACAGAAACACTTGATCTACAGGAAGATAAAATAGGTAAAACTCTTTAAGACATAAGTGTAGGCAAAGACTGTATGAATCAAATCCCAGTTGTACAGGAAACATTACAAAGAATCAACAACTAGGATCATATCAAATTAAAAAGCTTTTGCAGAGCAAAAGAAACCACCAACAGAGTGAAGAGACAACCTGCAGATAGGAATAAATATTACCAGCTATGCCTCAGACAGAAGACAAATATTTAGACTATATAAAGAACTCAAAAAAAATGAGATACCCCAAATTTAAAGATATTCTAAAAATGGGCATCTGAAATGAATACATACTTCTCAAATGAAGAAGTACAAACAGAAAATAAATACGTGAAACAATGTTCACCA
Organism: Dinomys branickii; assembly: GCA_004027595.1. Taxonomy (NCBI): domain Eukaryota; kingdom Metazoa; phylum Chordata; class Mammalia; order Rodentia; family Dinomyidae; genus Dinomys; species Dinomys branickii. The sequence continues at coordinate 61,328 of PVLD010008399.1, forward strand.
TCATTGGTCATTCATTAAATTAAAGTTAAAACAACATGGAGAGTGGGGCTAGGGATATAGCTCAGTGGAATAAGCGCTTGCCTAGCAAGCGCAGGATCCTGAGTTCGATCCCCAGTACCGCAAAAAAAAAAAAAAAAAAAAAAAAAAGATTTAAAACAACATGGAGAGTCCACCCCACTCCAGAAAAAAGAGCTATCATTAAGAAATCAACCAATAAAAAACTGGCAAGTCAATGGGGGAAAAGGAATTGTTCATTGTTGGTGTGACTATAAATTGGTACAACCATTAATGGAAATCAGTACATAAATTCCTCAAAAAAACTAAAATTAGAGATTCCATTTGACCTAGCTATTCTCCTTGTGATCTTCCCAATAGAATTAAAAGCATCATAACACAGTGATACATGCATACCCATGTGTACTGCAACACAATTTATAATACCTGAATCTTAGAAACAGTCCATATGCCCATCAACAGATGAATGGATAAGAACATGTGGTTTTTATATACAAGAGAAGTACTACTCTGCAATAAAGGATAAACCTCAGACATTTTTAGATAAATGTATGCACCTTGAGATCATAATTTTCATTGAAATTAACTAGACACAAAAGATGTTGCACAGTTTCTCTTGCGTGAGAAACTCAAAGGACAAACAAGAAGCAAAATGGAAGATAGATACTGGGAAGAAGGAAGAACTTGATCAAATAGGAAGAAGAAGAGGGGGGAAGGAAGAGAAGATTGATTAAAAAGAAAAAAATGTAAATGGAAACAAAGCTTTTGTAAATGGGGAGAAATATATGCAGGTTCAAATAAAATATATATGCAGGTTCAAATTCCCTCTGATGAATGTGATCGTTATGTATGGAAAATATGAACTAATTAAAGATTAAATTAAAAATATTTGAAGCTTTTATTACTCAGTTTACTGTTGCTGGACAAAATATCTGATAGTCACAATTTAAATAAGAAAAAGTTTAATTTAGTTTGTGGTTCGGGATGACTCAGTTTACAGCCAACTGGCTCCAAAGCAGGAACATTGAATCAGAAGGGTAGGCAGGATGAAGCTGCGTCACTCCTGGTGGCCAGGGAGCAGAGCAGAGGGAGCGCCCCGGGAGAAGTGGGCAAGGTATCACACGCAGTTATAGGTATGCCTGTTTAAAAAGACTCAGCATTTGCCTCAGCTTTCAATAGTCTTTCTGTGTTCTCTATGCTTGCCATTTTAACTATAATGGGATGTGGAAGGTCCTTTTCTGGTCATGTCTGGGGTCGTACATGCCTCCTATACCTGGATCTCTATATCTTTCCAAAGTTTTGGGAAATTGTCTTTCATTATTTTATTAAACAGATTTTCTATGCTATTAGCCTGTACTCATTTCTACACCAAAAATTTGTAAATCTAGTCTTTTAATTGTATCAATGAGTACTTTGTTATTTTATTCATATTTCTCTTTTTTCTTTATTAGTGTTGTTATGGTTGATACAGTGTGTCAAGTTCGGGAGTCTGGAGGTTTGGCTGAGTGATTTAGCAGGAAGCCAGGGTGCTTACTTTGTATATATCCTGAGCCTGTGGAAGAGGAGGGCATGGAGACTGTGTGAGAGCTACACCCCCCCTGGGTGGGGGTAGGCTGTTTACAATGTAAGGTAAGAAGAGAGGCTGCTTGCCTGCCATTCCTCCCTTTTGCTGGTTGTTTTGCTGTGCTCTGCTGCCATGAACTGTTGCCCTCTGCCATGTGCCACTCTGCCTCTGAACCAGCCAAGTATGGACTGAAACCTCCACAAACTATAAGCTAAATAAACCTTTCCTTCCTTCATTTTGGGCGTTGGGTATTTTGTCTCAGCAATGAGAAAAAAGTAACCAAGACAAGTGTCTACATGTAATAATTCCTCGGCCTTATTTTTTTTTTTTATCTTTTTGAGACAGGACCTCACTATGCAGTTCACACTGGCCTTGAGCTCACTTTGTAACCCAGGCTGGTCTGGAACTTGCAAAGATCCTCCTGCCTCAGCCTCCCAAGTGCTGGGATTACAGGCATATACCACCACAACCGTCCTCCTCAGCCTTATTTTTAACTCCTGAAATTTTCTCTTCTGCTTGGTTCAATCTATCAGTGAGGCTTTCCAATCAGTTTTTAATTAACTTATTGCACTTTCATTGCCAGAATTTGGTTCTACTTCAGCGTCGGTATCATTTTGTTGAATTTTTCCTTCATATCCTGTGTTGTCTTCTCTCATTCATTCTGCTGCTTTTTTCTGTCCACTTTGGTATCATTAATAATGTTATAAATCAGTCTTTTTTAATTATTTGGCATCTCAATAGCTTTGCATTCAGTTACTCACCAATTATGGAAATTTGGATTGCTTTGTTTTACATACTTCTTGTATCTCTTTATTGAGATTCCTGCATCTGTAGAGATGGATAACTCTTCCACTTTTGAGGATCTTCATAATGTCTAGCCTTCCTTTGAGGGCTTTATCCCCACCCCTACTCAGAGAAAAGAAAATATTCCACACCAATGTCAACAACAAAAAACAAGCCAGGTATGTTCATACATTAAAATCCAATTAAAAGCAAAGACTGGACTAGGGGATGTGGCTGAGTTGTAGAACTCTTGCCTTACATGCACAAGGCCCTGGGTTTGATCTCCAGCACCACACACACACACACACACACACACACACAAGCAAAGACTGTACTATCATTAACAACAGAAACCAGCAACAATAATATAGATTTAACTAAAAGGATAAAATCAATAAAAGTTACTTGTAATAATAAAAAAGGAAGTGTTGTGAAAGTGGAAAGTGAAAGAAGTAAAATGTAAAAAACAAAGAAGGGAAAATATAATGAAAAGGAGTGAAAAGGGAAATTTAAAAATCCAATTAAAAATGTAAAAAATAGGCTGCCTCCATTGCTTTGGAAAGGAGACGCCTGCCTGTGGGGTGTAAATCTGCACCCCACCTTTCCTTCATTATCTCCAGGAAGGTGTTGCCAGCGAGTAGAGAATGAGTCTGTGCTCTGCACTTCCTTCACTGCCCTGGGATTACAGTGCCAGGGAATGGAGTGTGAGCCTGTGCTCTGCACTTCCTCCATGGCACTGGGATGACAGTGCCTGTGAGCAGGGTATGAGTCTGCACTCTGCCATCCCACCATCATCCCTGGTCCAGCAGAGCCAGCAAGAGAAGTCAAGAGAAGTGTCTGAGCTCTGTGTTTCCTATGTCGCCCTGGAATGGTTGCCCAAGACAACTTGTCCATGACAGCAACACAGTGGTCCTGGTGAGAAGAGCACAGCAGTGCCAATGAGAGAAGCGACAGTGGCGTCAGTTAGAGGAGACATCTGGAGGAAAAGACACCTCCTCGGAAAGCCTCAACATCAGTGATAAGGCTATCTAATGTTAGAAAATCTAAAATCATCTTCACAGAAAACAAAATATAATAGAAAATAGAAATGACAAGACAAGAATAGCAAAATGCAATCCCAACTGCCCAGCCCACACAGGACAAGTCCAAAACACAAAGAGATGGAGGAAATCAAAACTCAACAAGTGGAACGTTCTGAAATAATAGCAGCAGAAGTAGAAAAACAAATAGAAGAAGCCACAAAACAATAATCTCTAAGGTGTAGAGTGGCTATCAAAATAAAAGACATTAAAGCAGACACATAGACAAGTAGAGGAGCTCAAGAAAACAAAGGAAACAATGAATGTCAAACATAGACAAGAAATAGAATCAACAAAACAGATCCAAACAGAAATACAGGAGATTAGGAACTCCACTGAAAGTATATGCAGCAGATTGAATGAAGGCAAAAGTAGAATATCAAATCTAGAATACAGGAACATAATTAGCAATCAGGAAAAAAAAAGATATCTTAAAAATCATGGGAGACTACAAAAAAATCCATCCAACAGCTACAGGATAAAGCAAAGAAAAGTAACATAAGATTCAGGGGAATAAGTGAAAAAGTTGGAGATAGCACAAATGCCATTAAAAACTTCACAGAAATAATGCCAAAAAACTTCTCAAACATGGATAAAGAATTTGACATACAAATAAATGAAGCATATAGAACTCCAAATAGCCACAACCAAAATAAATACACACCAAGACATATAATAATCAAGATTCGAGAAAGTCAGCACAAAAACAAAATTTTAAAAGCAGCTAGAGAAAAGAAACATTATCATCTATAAAGGAAAGCCCATCAGAATCACAGCAGACTTCTCAACATAAAACACTAAAATCAGGAAGAGCTTGGAATGGGATATTTCAAACCCTAAAGGAAAGCAATCTTCAGTGCAGATTCATGTATCCTGAAACATTATCTTTCAAAATTGATGGGGAAATAAGACACTTCCATGAAGAAGAACAGAAGGAATTTAATGCCATCAAACCATCTCTACAGAATGCTCTGAAAAACATATTAGAAAGAAATAATGAAGATCACAAATGAAAGAAGACAATGGAAAGAAGCTGCTAGGCAGGATAAACAAACAGAGCAAAAAGATAGGAAACAACATGAAAAAGAAAAGCATTTATAACCATCAATATAAATGGTCTCAACTCACCATAGAAGCAGACTGGCAGAATGGATCAAGAAGCAAGATTCAACAATATGGTGCATTTAATTCACATTAAACCCAAAAAGAAATCCACAGACTAAAATTCAAAGTATGGAAAACAATTCTACATGCCACAGGAACCCAGAAAAAAGCAAGGGTAGTTATTCTATTTGCAGACAATGAAAACTTTAAGCCAAAACTGATCAAAAGAGACAAAGAAAGTCACTACATACTCATTAAGGGATAATACCAAGCAGAAGAAATAACGATCATAAATATTTATGCACCCAAAACAGATTCACCCAACTACATAAAATAAATATTAACTGACATGAAAAACCAAATAAACAATAACACAATTCTAGTGGGGGACCATAATACCCCACTCTCACAAATGGATAGATGAACTAGACAAAAAAAAATTAGAAAGAAATATTAGAATTAAACCAAGCCTGTGAACCAAATAAATGCTAGAGTTAAACCAAGCCTGTGAACAAATGGACTTGGTAGATGTACACAGAGTATTCCACCCCAAAACTTCAAAATATACATTCTCAGCTGCACATGGGATGTTCTCCAAAATAGCTGTCAAAACATGTTCTCCATATATTAGCTGTCAAAACATGTTTAAGTAAATGTAGAGGAATGGAAGTCATTCCATGAATACTCACTGACAATAGCACAATGAAACTGGAAATCAATGACAAATGAAAGCACAAAACTACAGTAACACATTGAAATTAAACAACACCCTTCTGAAACAACCCATGGGTCAGAGAAAAAATTTAAAAGCACATAAAATTAAACAATAATGCTGATACAACCTACCAAAACCTGAGGGACACAATGAAAGCCGTCCTACGAGGGAAATTTATAGCAATGAACTCACATATCAGGAAAACAGAATCTCAAATAAATGACCTAATCTGAAACCTCAAACTTCTAAAAAAAGAACAAATCAGATCCAAGGCTTGCATGAAAGAGAAAATTATAAATATAAGAGCAGAAATTAATAGACACTAAGAAAACAATATAAAGAATCAATGAATCAAAAAGTTGGTTCTTTAAAAGAATAAATAAAATTGATAAATCATTAGCCAACCTCATCAAAAAGAGGAAAGAACACAAATTCAAGCAAATAGGAATGAAAAGGGGGAAATCACAACAGATCCCATGGAAATCCAGGAGATAATCAATACCTACTATGAGAAACTATATTCCAATAAGATAGAAAAGACAGAAAAAAATGCACAGATTCGTAGACACAATTGAACTGCCAAAACTAAATCAAGAAAATATGAAAATTCTAAATAAACCAATATTAGCCAATGAAATTTAAAATGCCAACACTGGAAAATTTACCAACAAAGAAAAGCCCAGTCCCTGACAGTTTCACTCATAAACTCCACAAGAAATTTAGAGAACTGTTACGGTTGATACATTGTGTCAACTTGGGGAGTCTGGAGGTTTGGCTCAGTGATTCAGCAGGAAGCCAGGGTGCTTACTTTGGTACATCCTGAGCCTGTGAAAGAGGAGGGCGTGGAGATCGTGTGAGAGCTACATGCCACCTGGGTGGGATTAGCCTGTTTTACAATGTAAGGGAAGAAAAGAGGCTCCTTACAGCCATTCCTCCCTTTTTGCTGGTTGTTTTTGCTGTGCTGTGCTGCCATGAACGTTTGCCCTCTGCCATTTGCCACTCTGCCTCTGAGCCAGCCAAGTATGGACTGAAACCTTCACAAACTGTAAGCTAAATAAACCTTTCCTTCCTTCATTTTGGGTGTTGGGTATTTTGTCTAAGCAACGAGAGAAAAGTAACCAAGACAAGAACTAACAGCACTAATGCTGAAATTCTCTAAAGAAACTGAAAGGGAATCAGTACTTCCAAAATCACTCCTGAAAGCAAGTATTACCTTGATTCCAAAACCAGAGAAGAACCCAGCCCAGAAAGATAACTACAGGCCAATCTTCCTAAAGAACATTGGTATAAAAATCCCTAATAAGATACTAGCAAACAAAACTCAACAAATCATCAAGAAGATTATCCGCCATGACCAAGTAAGATTCACACCAGGGATACAAGAATAGTTCAACATACAAAAATCAATGAATTTAATACACCATATTAACAGAACCAAGGCAAGCATCACATGATCATTTGAATACACACAGAAAAAGCATTTGGCAAAGTCCAACACTCATTCAGGATGAAAAAAAAAAAAAAAAAAAACCTACAGTAAATTGGAATAGATGGTCTCTACCTCAATCTTAGAAAAGCCATCTATGACAAGCCAACAACTAATATCATATTAAATGGTCAGAAACTGAAAGCTTTCACTCAAAAATCAGGAATAAGACAAAGATATCCACTATCATCACTTCTATTAAGTATCGCAATATAATTCTGGAAACATTAGCAGAGCAAACAGAGCAATTAGACAGGAGGAAAAAAATAAAAGGAATAAAGATCAGGACAGAAGAAATTAAATTATTATTATTATTTGCAGATGACATAATACTCTACATAGAAGACCTCAAAAACTCCACTGAAAAACTTGTAGATTTAATACCCAAATTCAGTAGCATAGTGGAAGACAAAATCAACACTCAAAAGTCAAGTTTTCCTGTACACAAGCAACAAACTCACAGAGAGCGAAATTAGAGAAAGCACACCTGATAACACCCAAAACAAGAAATACTTAAGACTCAACCTAACAAAGAATGTAAAAGATCTTTACAATGAACATTATGGTACCCTACAAAAAAGAGAGATTGAATCAAAAAATGGAAATATATCCCTTGCTCTTGGATAGGAAGAACCAATATAGTGAAAATGGCCATACTTTCAAAACTGTTATACAGATTTAATGCAATCCCGATCAAAATATCATTAGTATACATCACAGATCTAGGGAAAACATTCCTCAAATTCATTTGGAACCAGAAGAGACCTAGAATACCAAAAGCAATTCTGAGCAACAAAGGCAAGTCAGGGAACATCATAATCCCACTCTTGAAATTATATCACAAAGCTACTGAGATAAAATCAACATGGTGTCATCAAAAAACAGACCTGAGGATCAGCGGGACAGAATAAAAGATGCAGACACATCCCCAAACACATTCAGTGACCTTATCTTTGACAAAGGGGCCAAACATGTTCACTAGAATAAAGATAGTCTCTTTTATAGATGGTGCTGCAAAACTGGCACTCCACATGCTGAAGACTAAAAATAGACCCATGTCTATCACCATGCACTAAATTAAAATTAACATGGATTAAGTATCTAAATATTAAAACAGAAACACTAAATTTACTGGAAAAGAAAATAGGCAGAAATCTCAAAAACATAGATGTAAGTAGAAACTTCGTGAACAAAACCCAAACTGCAAGGAAAATATTACAAAGAATTAACAAATGGGGTCTGTCATGGTTTGGGTCTGGACGTTCCCCCAAAGCCTCATGCAGTCATGGGGTGGGCTTTTAGAGTTTATGATTGCTCCATGATCCTGTGCTGGGATTATGGTGTGAGTGCTACACCTGCCCTGGCGTGGATAGTTTGCATATGTAAGGGAGAGAATGAGGCTGCTCACTGGCATTCCTGCCTTTTGCTCTGGTTGTTTTTTGCTTTTTTCCACCGCTATGAACTATTGCCTCTGCCACATGCCACTCTGCCTTGGAGCCAGCCAAGTATGGACTGAAGCCTCCACAAATAGTTAGCTAAATAAACCTTTCCTTCCTTAATTTTGGGCATCAGGTATTTTGTCTCAGCAATGAGTGAAAAGTAACCAAGACAAGGTCTCACCTTATTAAAAAGATTTTGCACAACAAAAGAAAGCATCAACAGAGTAAAAAGACAACCCACAGAATGGAAAAAAAAAATAGCCAGCTATCCCACAGATAAAGGGCTTATATCTAGAACATATAAAGTGTTGAAGAAATTCAGACCCCTCAGATTCAAAGATCCAATCCAAAAATGGGCATCTGAGATGAACACACACTTCTCTTTTTCTTTCTTTCTTTTTTTTTCCTGGAACTGGGAATCAAACTCAGGACCTCACGCTTGCCAGGCTGGCACTGTGCCACTGAGCTATACCCTCGACCTGAATATACACTTCTCACATGAAGAAATACAAATGGCAAATAAATACATGAAAAACTGTTCAATGTCTTTGGTCATTCAAGAGATGCAAATTAAAACAATACTGAGATTCCATCTCAGCCCAGAAAGAATGGCTATCATCAAAAAATGGTAACAAATGCTGTAGAGAAAAAGGAACACTTCACTGCTGGTGGGAATGCAGACTGGTGCAACACTTTGGAAATCATTGTGGAGATTCTTTAAGAAACTGGGATCAAAGGTCTCATTTGAACCAGCTATTCTGCTATGGGTATCTTCCCAGAAGAATTAAAAACATCATACCACAACAATATATGCACACCCATGTTTATAGCAGCACAATTTGTAATAGCTAAATTCTGGAGAAGACCTAGATGCCCATCAACAGAAAAATGGATAAAAAATATATGGGTTTTTTCTATATAATGGAATACTACTCAGCCATAATGAAGGATAAACTGGAGACTTTTATAGGTAAATGGATGCAACTTCAGGCCATACTCATAAGTGAAATAAATCAGATGCATGTGTGTAAACCCCACTAGTGTGAGAAACTGAACAAGAAAATAGGATCCAAAATGTATAATAGATATTGTGAACTGGGAAAAAACTGTGGAAAAGAAAAGACAAACTGTGATGGGGAAAGGGGAAAGAGAAATATATATGTATACACAAGATAGTTAAGACAGTTTTACAGCTCGTTTCTCTTAGTTCCTTGAAAAGAATGTTTTGTGCTAATATTGTTTAGACAAGATATCATGCCTATATCTTGTATTATGATTAACTAGTACAACAATATGTAATGTATCAACTATTATAACTGTCCTACTAATCTGTTTCAAAACTCGGTTACATTATTGCTTATTAATCTTTTTTCTCTTTAAAATACAACTCTTAGAAATAAATTTGAAATGTAAAAAGTAAAAGGAATTGAGTAAAAATAACAAAAAATAAATAAACAAGAAAAAGAGAGATTAAAAATGGAAGCAAAATACAACTTCTCCAGGTCCTACAACTGAGACACTCAGGACACAACTTAGCAAGGAAAAGAAGAAATAGAGCTTTGAGAATCAGAAAAAGAGCCAACAGGAAAACTAGGAACCATAAAGAAATTAGATAAACAAAAGATATCACATGGAAAAGAATGAAACAGTCCAGAGTACTAACCCAGGCTTCCGGGGAGAGGGTGACGCCACAAACGCAGGCTAAGCCCAGAGAGAGTCAGCATCTGCGAGGAGAAAAGCTGGCCTGACAGTGTGGGTCCCAAGGAAAGCCCATGGTTATTGTAAGCTACAAATAAAGTACGAGTTTCATTCTGCGAGTGACTTCTTCCACACGGCAGGGTTGAGTTGGAGAAGAAATTCACTGTGGCATCCACCATGCTTTAGAGTGATATAATCAGAAGTCATTTTGGGAAGGAGTTTATTGTTTAAAACTGAGTTACAGTGAAAATAAGAAGTCACAGGACACTACACTTCAGAGGCCTCTGGGGTCGCCCTACCACAGTGATGTGGTGGGAGATATCAGAAGAGACAGTCATGGAGAAGGGGCAGGCTAGCAACTGGCCACAACAGTAAGCTTGGTTGTAAAGGACACCCTCTGTGGGAAGAAGGCAGATCAGTTGCATGTGGTTTTCCAGGAGAGAAGTAGGTCTGAAAGTGCTGACACTAAGTCTAGCAAAATGCTTCCCCTCACTGCTTGCTTTCAGCATATAGCTCAGTGATTTGTTTCTCCCACCTGCCAATGTCTTTCTACATTGCTGGTGGGAAGGTAACAACTATTATGGAAATCAGTATGGAGATTCCTCAAAATACTAAAACTAGAGCTATCCTTTGATCCAGATATACCACTCCTTGGTATATACCTGAAGGAATTAAAAGTCAGCATACCGTAGGTATACCTGAACACCCACATTTACTGCAGCACATAGCACAATATCCAAACTATAAACCAGCCTAGATGCCTATCAACAGATAAATTAATTTTTTAATATATGTATATATGCAATGGAGTATTATTTGGCTATAATGAAGAACTAATTCTGTCATTTTCAGGAAAATCTATGGATCTGGAGGCCATTAGGTTGAGAAAAATAAGCTACACTCAGAAAGACAAGGACCACATATTCTCCACAATAATCTGAATCTGAAAGAGATGATAAGAAAGTAGAAGGGAGATTACTATTAGACAAAAGAAAGAGAATGGGGGGTGGAAAGGGGTGCAAGGGTGAGTAATAGGGGAGATGGATAGGGCCAAAATACACCTTGAACCCTCTCAAAAAAATCTGAAATAGTGGAGAGGACAGGGCAAAGGGGTGGACATTAAAAATGATCAAAGTAAACCATAGGCAAGTACAAATCTGCCAGAATAAAACCCATTAATCTGTATAAGCAATAAAAAAGGTAATAACCACTACTACTAGTTTAATAATAGTAATTAATCTGGGATCAAAAGAAAATACCAAATTCTTAAAATTGGCACATGTTCACTGCTGTTTTAAAAGAAAAGAGTACGGAATAAAGTACAAAATAAAACATATTCATTTATTCCCTTCATTTCTCACTACTGCTCCTAAAATACAGTGTTACTATTAAAAGTTGGACCAATATCTTTCCAGATATTTTCCATACTATATACATTTGGACAATAAAGAAGATGAGATAACATATAGTGAGAAGAAGAATCAGCCCACCTGACTGAGCTATTAAGAGCAAGGTGTATGACAACAATCTCACAAAACTCAGACACCACCCTAATATCAACGCAGAACACCAAAAAGTACAGTTCTGAAAATAGAATCAACAAATTTTTCATTTTTCTGTCTCTGGCTGGATAATCCCTGGGACTAACACAAGACATGGTAGTAAATATTTCTCATTCTTGACGACACTTCAGGAAGGTGAAAGAAGAGGATATAAAGCTGGATACCTTAGAATTATTGAGACAATGCAGGAAACACAATGTCAAAATAGTTCTAATCATTCTACTCAGACCTAAAGACTTCTGTTATCTTATATCAGTCTATATAAATAAATAATTTCCCCACCTTGCAGGGAGTGATGCTGAGCCCTGGACAGCTTCTGGAACCTTGGTGAGCCATGCCCACCCCACCATCCAAGGAGAGACCTTGAAGCCCAGACAGCCTCAGGAAACTCAGTGAGCCCCATCCCATGCCTGCCACTTTCACAGGAGAAATGCTGAGTCCTGGACAGCTTTGGGAGCCTCAGTGAGTCACACACCCCCCACCCCCACCGACTATCACAGGAGCAACACTGAGCACTAGTGAATTTCAGGAGCTTCAAATATTACAAAACCAGGGAGAAAAATGCAATCTCAGACCTCCAGCCCATCCAAAACAAGGAGACACTACCATAGAAGAACTTGGAAGTCACAACACCTGATACTTCTGAAATGATAGCAATGGAAGTAAAGAAACAACACCATCAGGCTATAGAAGAAATCAGATCAGAAATAATCTGTCAGGTAAAAAAAGAAATGACAACAATAATGTAAGAATTGCTCAGCATATCTAAAGAAGACATTGACAAGAAAAATGGAGGAGCACCAAAAAAATGAATGAAATCTTGAAGGAACAATATAGGAAACAATTAGAATGCATAAAACACATTTAAAGATATCCAGGAAATTAAAATTTTCATTGAAAGCTGGCAAAACTGCTTGAACAAAGCTGAAGATAGACTTTCAGACCATGAAGCCATCATTGCAGCTAGCGATCATAAAAGGAAAGATCACATCAACATAACAAGGATGCCAGGCATGGTGGTGCATGCCTGTAATCCCAGCACTCAGAGGCTGAGGCAAGAGGATCGTTGAGCTCAATGCCAGCCTGAACTGCATAGTGAGACCCTGCCTCAAAAAGACAAAAAAAAAAAAAAAGAGAGAAAATATCTATAGCCATACCACCCTGAATGCACCCAGCATCTTGGAAATCAGACTGGGCTACAAAGTGAGCTCAAGGTCAGTCTCAGCTGCATAGAGAGACTCTGCCTCAAAAAGACAAAAAAAATAAAATAAAACAAAATAACAAGGAACCAAGAAATAACAATTCAACAGCTGCAAGGGAAAGGACTTAATCTTCTGCCAAACTCAGTTCCTGGAGAAGGACTCAAGTATGCGCAAGGAAATGAGAGCCCTGGACCTCAAAGAAGGAGCTGGGTAGTGCACAGCACTGTCTACAGCCAGTGATATCATTGGAATAGGTTATTGGTTCCCATTAGTGTATAGATTCCCAGGGCTGATCCAAAGAAAAACAACATAAGACCGATAGGCATCAACAAAACAGAAAGCATCAACACAAATGACATAAAGACTATTACCAAAAGTAGTATCAGAAAATTTCCCAAGCATGAGAAAAGAATCTGACATACAAATAAGTGAGGAATATAAAACTCCAATTAACGTTAACCAAATAAATCTATACCCAGACACATAATAATCAAGATCCCAGAAATTCAGCACAAGAACAGAACATTAAAAGCTTTAGAGAAAACAAAGAGATCACCTATAAAGGAAAGCTCATCAGAATCATGGCAGATTTCTCAACACAAAAGTCAAGAAGAGCTTGCAGTGAAGTATTTCAACTCCTGAAAGAAAACAACTTCAAACCCAGATTGATATACCCTGCCAAACTATCTTTCAAAATTAATGGAGAAATGAGATACTTCCATGACAAAGAACAACTGAAGCAGTTCATGACCACCAAACCAACCCTACAAAGAGTATTGAAAGATACTCTAGAAAGAGATAAAAATGACCACAATATCAAGGACAACAGAAAGGAACCATCAAACAAAGCAAGCAATTAAATGGAGGAAAAAAGTAAGGAACAACAGCAGAAAAATAACATGACAAAGATAAGCCAATACATATCAGTTACAACCATCAGTATAAATAGCCTCAATTCACCAGTCAAAAAAAGCACACTGCCAGAGTTGATGAAGAAACAAAATCCAACAATATTCTGTATATGAGAAACACATTTAACTCAAAAGGAAATTCATAGACTGAAAGTCAAAGGATGGAAAACAATATTCCATGCAACAAGAACCCAGACAAAATCAGGGGTAGCTTTTCAGTTTGCAGACAATGTGAACTTCAAATCAAGAATGATCAAATGAGATAAAGAAGGTCACTACATACTTGTTAGAGGAAAACTGCAAGAGGAAGAGATAACAATCATACATATATATGCACCAAACACAGGAGTACTCAACTGTAGAAGACAAATTTTTTTTAGAAGACAAATTTTAACAGACATGAAAAATCAAATAAGCAATAACACAATTATAATGGGGGACTTTAACAATCCATTGTCACAAAGAGATAGATCAACTAGCAGAAAAACCACTAAAGAAATAACAGAACTGAGCCAATTTGTGAAGAAATGGACTTGGTAGACCTTTACACAGTGTTCCATCCAACAATATCAGAATACACATTCTTCTCAGGTACACACAGATGTTCACCATAGACCATATACTAGCACATAGAACATGCTTAAGTAAATGCAAAGTAATTGAAATTATACCATGCATATTATCTGACCATAGTGCAATGAATTTGGAAATTACTGACAAAGAAAATTGCAAAAACTCCATAAACACATGGAAATTAAATAACACCCTCCTGAACAAGCAATGAGTCACAGATGAAATTAAAGAAGTTAATATTTACAATCAAATGAAAATGCAGATAGAACTTACCAGCACTCGTGGGACACAAGGAAAACAATCCTAAGAGGGAAGTTTATAGCAGTGAATTCTCACATCAGGAAGACAGAACAAGTACTTATAAGCAACCTTATGCTGCACCCCAAGTTTCTAGAAAAAGAAGAGCAAGTAAAATCCAAAGCCCAAAGAAGGCAGGAAATTATAAAGATCAGAGCAGAAATTAATGCAATGGAGACTAAGAAAACAATACAAAGAATTAATGAATTCAAGAGTTGTTTCTTTGACAGAATAAAAAATTTGATAAATCCTAGCCAACCTTATCCAAAAAAGAAAAGAAAGACTGAAATTCATGCAATAAGGAATGAGAAGGGTGAGATCACTATAGAAATTCAGAAGATAATCAACATGTACTTCAAAAATCTTTACTCTCATAGGATGGAAAACACGTAAGAAATGGAGACATTCCTATATACATATAAATTACCAAGGCTGAATTGAGAAGATATAAAACTTCTGAATATCTCAATATCAGTTAATGGAATTGAAAACATAACTAAAAACTTACCAACAAAAAAAGCCCAGGTCTTAATGGATTCAGAGCTGAATTCTACAAGAAATTTAGAGAAGATTCAATGCCAGATCTTCTCAAGCTCTTTAATGAATTGAAAGGGAAGCAATTCTCCCTAACTCATTCCTGGAGGCAAGTATTACCCTGATACTAAAACCAGAGAAAGATCCAACAAAAAAAGAAAACTACAGGCCAATCTCCCTAATGAACATAGATGCAAAAATCCTCAATAAAATACTAGCAAACAGAATGCAGCAAATCATCAAGAAGATTATACACCATGACCAAGTTAGATTCATCCCAAGAATACAGGGATGGTTCAATATACACATATCAATAAATGTAATACAGCATATCAACAGAGCCAAAGTCAAAAGTCACATGATCATCTCAATAGATGTGGAAAAATCTTTTGACAAAGTCCAACACTCATTCATGATAAAAACCCTACAGAAAATTGGAATAGATGGTCTTTATCTTATAAAAGCCATCTATGACAAACTAACAGCCAGTATCATACTAAATGTACAAAAACTGAAAGCTCTCACTTTTAAATCAGGAACAAGATAAGGATGTCCACTGTCTCTACTCCTGTTCAGTGCAGTTCTGGAAATATTAGCCAGAGCAATTAGACAAGAGAGAGAAATAACAGGAATAGTGCCTATTTATTGGCTATCACCATACACTAAACTAAATTCAAGATGGGTCAAAGATCTAAACATTCAAACAGAAACACTAACTCTACTGGAGGAGAAAGTTGGTAGAAATCTTGAAGACATAGGGGTAGGCAGAGAGTTCATGGACAAAAACCAAACTACACGGGAAACACTTCAAAGAATCAACAAATAGAATCTCATCTTATTAAAAAAAATCTTGCACATCAAAAGAAATCATGAACAGAGTAAAATGAAAACCCACAAATTGGGAAAAAATTTTAGTCAACAGTCCCTTGGACAAAGGATTTCTATCTAGAACATATAAAGAATTTTTTAAAAATCAGGCCCCCAAAATTCAAAGACCCAATCCAAAAATGGGCATCTGAGATGAATATACACTTCTCAGGTGAAGAAATACAAATGGCAAATAAATACATGAAAAAATGTTTTCAACATGACTGGTCATTTGAGAAATGCAAATTAAAACATCACTGAGATTCCACCTCACCCCAGAAATAATGACTATCATCAAGAAATAAACTAGTAATAAATGTTGGCAGGGCTAGCGGGGAAAAGGATCCTTTTCTATTGTTGGTGGGAGTGTAGAGTGCTACAACCACAGTGAAAATCAGTGTGGAGAAAATTCAGAAAACTAGGATTAGAGGTTCTGTTTGACCCAGCTATTCCCTTTCTGGATATGTTCCCAGAGGAACTGAAAATATCATAGCACAGTGATTTATGTGTGCCCATGTTTATAGCAGCACAATTCGTCATAGCTAAATCTTGGAAACAACGCATATCCCCATCAGTTGAGGAGTGGATAAAAAAAGATGTGGTATTTGTATATAATGGAGTATTACTCAGCTATAGAAAAAGATAAACTTGAGGCTTTTATAGGTAAATGGATGCAACTAGAGATCACATACATAAGCGAAATAAATCAGACCCACGTGTATAAACATCATATTGTCTCCCTAGTGTAAGAACCTGAAAGAGTAAGGAAAATCCAAAAGATACAGTAGACACTGTGAAAGGGAATGAAACTTCTCAAAGGGAAGGAACAACTGGGACAAGGGAAAGGAGAAAAGAAAGAAGGAAGGGAACAAAATATATGTGTATATGCACAGGATAGCTGGGATCATTGTACTGCTGATTTCTAGTGATCTATTCAAAGGAACAGTCAGTCCTTAAACTTTTTTCTTTTTAATTTTTTTTTTACCAATTTTGCATGCTTATATCTGGTAATATGTACAACTAATTTGAAGACAACAATATGCAATATAACAATAATTGTTGAATTTCTATCATCTTATTTAGTGAATTTCTGGACTGTTTCTAATATTTTTTATTATTTTTATTCTCTCTAAAATAAAAAAGAAATAATTTGCAGCCACTTACTACAAAACAAATAAAAGCATCAACTTATTATGTGCCAGTATATATATATATATATATTTTTTTTTTTTCCGGGACCGGGGATCGAACTCAGGGCCCTAGTGCTCAGTGGCAAGCACTTAGCCCACTGAGCTGTACCTCCAGCCCGTGCCAGTATATTTAAAGTAGTGCTTTTTAAAGTATAGTTTATAGACCATTGTCTTGGTTACTTTTTTCTCATTGCTGAGACAAAATACCTAACACCCAAAATGAAAGAAGGAAAGGTTTATTTAGCTTATAGTTTGTGGAGGTTTCAGTCCATACTTGGCTGGTTCAGAGGCAGAGTGGCACATGGCAGAGGGCAAACTATTCAAGGCAGCAGAGCACAGCAAAAGCAACCAGAGCAAATGGGAGGAATGGCTGCAAGCAGCCTCTTTTTCTCCCTTACATCATAAACAGCCTACCCCCACCCAGGGGGTGTGTATCTCTCACACAATCTCCATGCCCTCCTCTTCCACAGGTTCAGGATGTATGCAAAGTAAGCACCCTGGCTTCCCGCTGAATCACTCAGCCAAACCTCCAGACTCCCCAAGTTGACACAATGTATCAACCATAACATTCCACCCCTTGTCAGCTTGGCAACCAGACACATTTCTTTAAACCAGTTTCCAGATACAAAGACACACTTATATTAGAACCATAACAACCATAGACATCATAATCATTCAACATGCCTGTAGAAAGAAATATTCTTGGGCACCACACAAATTTTGAATCAAAATCTCTGGAAAGAAGGCCCATGAATCTTCCCTTTTAATATGGGCCCTAAGAGATCTTCAGTCTAATAAAAGATTGAAAAAGAAATGTTGAGCCAGGTGTGGTGGCACATGTCTATAATCCCAGCATTCTGGGAGGCTGAAGCAGGAGGATTAGAAGTTTGAGCCCAACCTAAGCTCAGACTTAGTGACTTAACAAGACAGCGTCTCAAAATTAAAAATTTTAAATAGGAATGGGAAGATGATCCATGCAAGTCCATGCAAAGGCCCTGGATTCAGTTCTCAATACTGCCAAAACCAAAAACAACACAAAAAATTAAAACTTTAAGGTAAGCAGAGACCAGTCTAACAAATACCACATACACATATCACCTTTGAATGTATTTAGGGCAGAAAGAAAATGCTACCCCTTCTTCCTACCACTCTAATTTCTCCCTCTACCACACTAACCAATTATATTTGACACTTTCTTTCTACTTGGTTATAAACCACTGCCTTCATTTCCATTCTTACTGTCCCAGGCTAAGTCTCTGTCACCTGAAATTTGGAACAGGGTAATAATCTTTTGCTCTTCCAATTCATTCCACACATTAGATCAGTGGTGGGGACCTTAGGCACATGTGCTGCAGTGAGATATCTGAATCATTAAAAGCTGTAAAAGGCTCACCATTAGTGCATTAGATTGATGTTTTTAAAGCATCATTTTAACGTATCTTTCTCATGAAGAAAATATTTTGACAATTCCCAAATGATTATAAAATAAAGTATGCAACGATTAGACTACTAGTCGAAGTCTGCCACAGTTGGATCCCATGCTAAATTTCTAGTTCTGTTTTCTCATTGCTTGCCCTCAGCAGAGAGCAAGTAAGCTTTACTGGCTGCCTGTATCCAAGACAGACAGACGATTGCCAAATATCCACATTTTCTCCTACATGAGCACAGAGTTAGGATGTATTTCTTAGCCTCCTTTGCTATTAGGTATGACCATGTAACTGGACCTTAGCCAATGGAACATAAGCAGAAATAATAAATATCAGGGACAAATCTTTAATTACCATTTGTACCTTCCACACTGGTCCCTCCCACCTTTTTAAAGGGATGATCAAGCAACCAAAGAACATGGATTCTTGAATCACTATGTGAAAGAAACTAGTCAAAACCAGGATGATCCATCCTGGACTGCTAGATAAGAAATAAAATTCTATTGTATCTGAGACATCACACCCTTTTGGAAATAATCAAATGGTTTCTAACACCTTGGAAAGAAAGACTCTATAGGATATATTAGCTAATTAATTAGCTAATTAACTGAGTAATAAAGAAAGAGACAAAAGTGAGAGAGAGCAAAAGGAACACGAGGAGTACATTGCTTCTTTCTGCTCTCGACTTCAGAGTATTGAGGACCGTAAGTCTGTGTGTGCTTGAGGGAGAGAGAAGTCAAGAGCAGGGATACAGGAGAGAATTTGTACACTATTTGTTAACAGAAGCTTAGCCTTATTAATACAATATCCAAACACTGTTGATTCCCACATGTTTTTTGGCTCATAGACTCCCCTGCTAGAAACTTTTAACATACTCAGTTCAGTTCAAGTTCCTGTCTTCCTTAACGTCTTCAGTCACCAACACTCACACATCTCTCTTTCTGTCCAACTTCTATAATACATATGATGCTACACCACTTATTACACACTTAACTCATATTATCTTTGTAAACATTTGATGTGGAAATATCTTATCTCATTGAGATAAACTCCTTAGTGGCAGGAATTATCTGTTAAAGATCTGAATGTTCCTTAGAGTGTTTATATCTACCTTAGCATATATTTACTAATAAATATATGGTAAATAGACTTGAGTGAGTCCCTTTGGAGAAAATAACAGAAAAATCTATCAAGAAGATACTTTAAATCATTTTTAGGACAAGGTACAAGTATATACAAATAGAAATTGTATATATATTTCCAAAAGAAACAGTTTGATCTGAATTGCTCAGTCCCATAAATTTTACTATAACTTATGGGAATGTAAGGGATTTCCTGCAAACTAATACATACTGGTATTTCTCTAGAATTGCACCATTAGCCCCAAGTCTAAAGTAATCCATTTGGTCCCAAGGTGACATCAACCTATGTGCTTATGGTAGACTGATATATAATAGGAAATCTGAATTATAAGATATACCTATATTGCTCTGTGACTGCTATAAAAATTTAAACTATGTAACTAAGGACCTAGATCAGTGTTATACAATAGAATTTTCTGTCTCTACCTTGCTACTATCCACAGGTGCCTATCAAGAATTTAAAATGTGCTGAGACTAAAACAACTAAATTAAGCTGGGTGTGGCCTATAAGTCTAACAACAATAACAAAAATAAATAAATTATTTTATTTTATTTTATTTTGGGGATGGTGTTGTGTTTGTTTATTTGTTTGTTTTGTTTTGGGTTTTTTGAGACAGGGTCTCACTATGTAGTTCAGGCTGGCTACAAACTCACCACAATCTTCCCTCAGCCTCCCAAGCACTGGGATCACAGGCATGCACCACCACTCGAGGCTTGGTTTTTAATATAAATCAGGGAGCTGCCGCAGCCGGCGCGGGGCTGTGTTGTGCTGAGGGGGCTGGGGGCTGCTCAGCTCTCGGCCAGCTCCGACTCCCTTCTCTCTCCTCGCGGCCCCGGGGCTGCAGACGAGGCAGGATCTCACTATACAGTCCAGGCTGGCCTCCAACTCACAGTGATCCTGCCTCAGCCTCCCTCGTGCAGTGATTACAGAGATCCAGTTGGAGTTGAAAAGGGAGGAAATGGGTTCCTTTTCTAACTCACCTGCAGAGAACTCAACCATTACATTCAATATGTCTGAGACTTTGTCCACAACAGTATCACATGGATTTAATTCCACCCAGGACTCACCTTCAATGTCAATAACAAGGCTTTTTCCAGCCTTATTAGAATGCTTTGGCATAGTCCTTTGTGGCTACATAGCAGGAAGGGCCAATGTCATAACATCGACACAGGCCAAAGGACTGGGAAATTTTGTCTCCAGATTTGCACTTCCAGCTCTGTTATTCAAAAACATGGTGGTACTTAATTTCTCCAATGTGGATTGGGCTTTCCTGTACAGCATCTTAATTGGCAAAGCTTCTGTATTTTTTATTGTCTGTGTACTAACCTTATTGGTCGCCAGTCCTGATAGTCGATTTAGCAAAGCTAGACTATTCCCTATTTTTGCTACTCAAAGTAATGACTTTGCATTGGGATACCCTATAGTTGAAGCTTTATATCAAACTACATACCCAGAATATCTTCAGTACATATATCTGGTGGCACCAATATCTCTTATGATGTTAAACCCTATAGGGTTTATCTTCTGTGAAATCCAGAAGTGGAAAGACACCCAAAATGCTTCGCAAAACAAAATAAAAATTGTGGGACTTGGATTTCTGCATGTATTACAAAACCCAATAGTATTTATGGTCTTCATTGGTATTGCCTTTAATTTTATTCTTGATAAAAAGGTGCCTGTATATATGGAAAATTTTCTCAATGGACTTGGAAATTCCTTTTCTGGATCAGCCCTGTTTTATCTTGGCCTTACAATGGTAGGAAAAATAAGGAGGCTGAAGAAGTCAGCGTTTGTTGTGCTAATTCTTCTCATCACAGCTAAACTCCTGGTGCTGCCACTTCTGTGCAGAGAAATGGTGGAACTCTTGGACAAGGGTGACAGTGTAGTGAACCACACGAGTTCATCAAACTATGCATTTTTATACAGCGTCTTTCCTGTAGCTCCAGGCGTGGCTATCTTTGCAACACAGTTCAACATGGAAGTAGAGATTATAACTTCAGGGATGGTAATAAGCACATTTGTGTCTGCTCCAATCATGTATGTTTCTGCCTGGTTACTGACCTTTCCCAGTATGGACCCGAAGCCATTGGCATATGCCATCCAGAACGTTAGTTTTGATATAAGTATTATAAGCCTGGTCTCCTTGATCTGGTCTCTGGCTATTCTTCTCTTGAGTAAGAAATATAAACAGCTTCCTCATATGCTTACAACTAATTTACTTATTGCCCAGTCTATTGTCTGTGCTGGAATGATGATATGGAACTTTGTCAAAGAAAAAAATTTTGTTGGACAAATCTTGGTGTTTGTCCTATTGTACAGCTCGCTGTATAGCACCTACCTGTGGACAGGCCTTCTAGCAATTTCTTTGTTCCTTTTGAAAAAGCGAGAGAATGTACAAATTCCTGTTGGAATCATCATAATATCTGGCTGGGGAATTCCCGCTCTCCTTGTTGGTGTTCTTTTGATAACTGGGAAACACAATGGAGATAGCATTGACTCAGCCTTCTTTTATGGAAAAGAGCAGATGATCACCACAGCAGTCACCCTGTTCTGCAGCATCCTGATAGCTGGAGTATCGCTCATGTGCATGAACCGTACCAGCCAGGCAGGCCGCTACGAAGGCTTCGGCCAGTCTCAGAGTCACAAAGCAACAGAGCCTGGAAACACTGCTTTTGAGGACAGTGCAGCACCAACAAATGAACCAGAACTCTTTACACGTTCTATCCCAGAAACAAGTTGCTGCTCTTGCTCCCTGGGAAATGGTGAATTACAGTGCCCATCAGCAGAGCCAGTGGCAAACACAAGCTCCAGTGGGGCTGTGACTCCTTCCTGTGAGAAAAACGATCACTGTGTGAGTCGCTGTAACTCCCAGAGCTGCATATTAGTCCAGGAAGAAGAGCAGTATCTGCAGACTGGAGACCCGCAACTGACTCGACATGTCTTGCTGTGTTTACTTCTAATTATTGGCCTGTTTGCTAATCTTTCCAGTTGTTTATGGTGGCTGTTCAATCAAGAACCTGGAAGACTCTATGTTGAGTTACAGTTTTTCTGTGCAGTGTTTAACTTTGGCCAGGGATTTATTTCCTTTGGTATCTTTGGATTGGACAAACATTTAATCATCTTACCTTTCAAACGAAGACTTGAATTCCTATGGAACAATAAAGAAACAGGAGACAACAGAGATTCTCCTGTTTCTGAGGAAATAAAAATGACTTGTCAACAGTTTATGCATTATCACCGTGACCTCTGCATCCGAAACATTGTGAAGGAGAGGAGGTGTGGTGCAAAGACGTCTGCCGGGACCTTCTGTGGCTGTGACCTGGTGAACTGGCTAATTGAAGTCGGCCTTGCCTCGGACCGTGGCGAAGCTGTGATATATGGAGACAGACTGGTGCAAGGAGGAGTCATCCAACATATTACCAATGAATATGAATTTCGGGATGAGTACTTGTTTTACAGATTTCTTCACAAGA